>PVIA01010545.1:0-51004 GCA_004024845.1 Tonatia bakeri
CAGAAAATATTGAACTGAATTGAAACCTGTCATATTGTATGGCAGAAACAAATTAACATGTTGGTAAAATATTTTTAATTAGAGGATTTATAAAGATAAAATTATGCCATTAGATGAAGTAAATGTCAAAACAAAAAATAATAAAATAAACAGAACAAAATGAATACTTTTTATTACTAGGCAAGACATGAGTCTTGAGTCTTATGAGCATCTAAAAGCCAGTCAGTTAGTAAAAACTAACTTCACTGAGCATTCTACATGTCTAACATGTCACTATGTACCTTATATGCACAAAATATACCATGAAAGGAAAACAAATGGAAATCCTTTTTAAAATGAAAGATTACACTAATGTGTAAGGAATGCAAATGTTCTTACATATGATATCTCATTTAATTTTCACAATAATTTGTTGAGGTTTCTATGAGTATGGGGGAGTCTGAGTGTAAAATTCATTAACACACCCGTTTCCACTCTTTGGTTTCTAAATAATGGGGAAATAGATACTAAGAGATCAAGTGAAAACCATGTGTTAGTTTTACTCTTGGGCCAAGCTATTCCCAGAAAACAAGGCTTTGGCTATAGCTGGATGGGAAGGAATAGTTTGGAAATAAGGATAAAGTGAAGGTCTCTTTTTGCTGCTCTTTAACCTAATATTGAAGGCCCACCTGCAGCAAGTGCTAGGTTTACAGAATAGACTCTAACTTTCCCAACCATCTGCAAGAGGAACAGGCATGCTTCACAAACTCTCATGAATATGCACAGCAACAATAGAAACCTCTTTCATGCAATAACCTTGTCTCAGTGTGCTTGTGTCTTGGTTGTAGGAAGTAGAGGTGGGGCACCCATTTCACCAGATCAATGCAGGTCCAGAAAAAAAAAAGATAACTCAAGGGAGCACTCACTGTGAATACAATAACTCTACACAAAGATGAAATGTGACCCAATGAAGGTGAACTTTTCAACTACAAAACCAGATCCTCTCTTGATGATGAAAACAAGTAGATGGAGAGCTCTGTAAAAGATATTTCTTGAGAACTTTGGCAGAAGAAAAAATTAGCCCAAATTTCATTTCTCTGGAGACTAAGTTATGAATCTTATGATACAAAGAAGAGAGGCATTACCTTGGAGAACTCATTAAAGTCAATAATATATCCACTTTCCATAGAGGGAGACAGAAGCTGAGAACAATTTGTGACTTGCCCAAAGTAATAAATGTAATAAATTATGGCATACACATGTGACAATTAGAAAGCAATTAAAACCTAAACCACTTGAGAGTGACTGGAAGTAAGGAATTCAGAGAAGAAATTATAGTGTGAGATGCATTTAAAAGTAAGGAAAAGTTAAACTGGAATTGAAGCCAAGTTGAAAAAAATGGTGGTATAAACAATGTAAATTCAGTATAAATGGATGGCATAGATATTGTGTCACCAGTAAAAACAACAGCCAGAATCCTTCCAAATATCCCATATCCCTTGGAGCTACAGACCCAGGAAATTAAATAGCAAGAGGCCTCAATGGTCATAACAAATACACCAATGATAACTATTGCTTACACAGCTCAATGGAAAGAGATATAGAAGGAAGGAGAAACAGATAGAGAAGGTGGCCATTTTTTGATACTGATTCATTTCACATTGAAGGGATCCCTACATTTTTTCTTTTATTCTCTAGATAAGACAAAATCAAGGTTTCTTTTCCTCAGGTAGGTCTAGGCTTTTCAGAGGCTCTTTATAGCATGGCTAATCAGATCCACCTAGATGTGGAAATGATCTTTGCATAATTGGGAGTCTCAAAGACATAAGAGCAAATAAGAAACAACTGAAAAAGAAGAGAAATGAAGGAAGAGCTCTATTAAATTTCTTTTTATTACTTATACAGTACAAAGAAAGG
Source organism: Tonatia bakeri (assembly GCA_004024845.1). Taxonomy (NCBI): domain Eukaryota; kingdom Metazoa; phylum Chordata; class Mammalia; order Chiroptera; family Phyllostomidae; genus Tonatia; species Tonatia bakeri. The sequence continues at coordinate 1,897 of PVIA01010545.1, forward strand.
AATCCACTTAAAAACTTAACTTCCAAGTGACAGTACCCTTTTCCACTAAGAAAGAAGTCCCCAATATTATCATGAGAAAAATATATTTCTATAATGATCACTTATATCATTTTTAATACATATAAGTGGTACATTCATTACAGAAAAATCACAGCAAAATATGCCATAATGAGAAAACACAGGCAATTACATTGACTATCCATTTCATTATTATGATTGCTTTGCAACTATTCCATGTTTAGAGGAAACATCTCTCATCCTAATGTGGAATTCTTCTGCTGTAGGACAAGACAGTCCATCATGGCAGCAAAACAAAATTGTAAAAGTAGCCAAAAAAAATGGTGTGGCTACCAAACTTTAGTTATATATGTAATATCACATTATAAAAAAATGCAACACAATATTCCAGAGCCTTTTAGAGGCCAACAAAGTCAATATTCACAACTATCTTCTTGTGCCTTGCTCTTTAGTAAGGTGGACAAAATCATTGAGAAATTTAAATGTGACATGAGACTGATATATCAAGGACCAAGATCAACACTCAAAAGTTCTGCAAGCTATAGGTGGTATTGTAAGTCAGTGTCTATTCTTACTTACCTTTTGAACCTCAATACTAGGTTCAGGCTCTGGTACATAACAGTTTCTTCCAAAGGTCTTTGTTGAATAAGTGGTGAGAGGCTGACTTGAGGCTGAAGTTCACAAAAGAACTGTAGGAACTGGTGGGCAGAAACCTGAGCTTAGGTCTAGCAGTAAAGCCATGCCATGCCATATGAGGGTTGGGAGTGTGAGCGTGGAACGAGACTGCTCAGGCATGGCTACAGTTAATCCAATGGAATTTAAATTAATAAGAGGTCAAAGGCAGAAAAAATAAGAAATAGAGTGAGTACCATAAACCCAGAAAGATACATTTCAAAAGTTGTTAAATGCAATAAAAGTGAACATTTTCCTGTTCATCACAGAAATTATTTTTTGTATTTACTACTTATAAAGTACTGCTACAACTAGTGTACACAAAAGTAAATATAGTATGAGTTTTCCTCTCCCCAAGGAACTATCAATCCTTTAGGATACACAGGCATTTAATTATTGATCTTACCATGAAGGCAAATAGCAATATGTTTTTATTAGAGGTTCATCCAAACCATGATGTCAGTTGAGAGTAAAGGTTGATTTGGTTTTGCCCTGGGATTCCAGAATGGGGTTGACATCAGCCAGGTCTTAAAGAATAACAAATAATGTCACCCAATGATAGTAATATGGAAACAATCATTTGAGGCTGAGGGAATAACATAATGGTTTTTAACTTTTTTGGGGAGTCACACACCCCTTTAAGAAGCCAAATAAATGCACATGTATACTTCGATATAATTTATGTGAAGTTACCCAGAACTCATGGACTCCCTGAAATTCACCTTGGTTGCCTAAATCCAAGCTTGCCAGGCCAAGAATCCTTGGGAGACAGAAAGCTCTGAAAACACAGGAAACTTAATAGTGAGGGAAAGATTGGGGCCTGACCAGGGAATGTCTTGAACATCATATTAATGGTAAATAAAAAAGAAATTAAATTTACATTTTCTAATATTAATAGCATTCTAAAGCTATCATTGATTGATCAGCTCTAGAAGAATTTTGGTGTTAACAGATATATCTCCTTGACCTGATCGCAAATCGCCATCCTAGATAGAATGAAATAAATGAGATTGTGAATAAAGAAAAAGACATGAAGAGAGATTTTTATGAAGCCAGTTTGCCTTTTCCCCAGGCCCCACTCCAACTATTCTGTCAGTCCTTGGCAGATAGGTTCATGTGGCACACAGATCATTAGAGGATCTATGTTCATTCTTTCCTGGTATCAGTTAACACTCTCTACGTGCCACTCTTACTCAGGACTGGCTCTCAGAAAGCAAGAAATAAATGTTAACAACTAATATTGGAACAAAAATGCAGGTAATTATCTGTTGACCTTATAGTAATCTATTCATACTCTCAGCTTCTGTTTCACTTCTGTTTTTTTTTAGGTCAGCAGCCCCTCTGACCACCTACCTTGCTCTGTAGTTTCTAGGAAGATAGAGACCCAAGTTTATGGGCACTCACTAATTCTTGCAATTGTTGCTTGATTATGCTGCTTTATACATAACAAACATATACTTGTATTTGTTATCTGGCCTCTGATAAGACTTTTTAGTCTTTTTTTTTAAATTTTTTTTTATTTAAATGAATGTTCAAGTACAGTTTTCACCCAGACTTTTTAGTCTTTACCTTTACCAGTTTAGTGTCTCCTCAAATTCTGTGCTTATTTTTCCTCTCCCAGTAACCTGATCCTGCTTTTACTCAGTCCCCAATATAATTGGCAAGCACACGAACTTTGTGGGCATCTGTTCCAAGGCCCACCACATTGAGGGGACATGGTTAATGCTAGGTAAAGTGGGTACACTTCTCATAATCAGATCCTGATATAACGAAGAAGGGCCTGGATTCCAGTGAGAGACTATATATAGTATCTTAACCAGAAAGTGAGTAAATTAACAGGTGCCTAGTAGAAAGAAACATTGAGAAGGAACCCTACAGTATTGGCAATGGGACAAGAAAGTGGAGGACTTGGGGTGGAGATATTCATTATGGAAGTTGTAGGGACCAATGGGTTAAAAAATAGGAGAAAAAGGGGTTTAGAGGAAAATAAGACACTTTTTAACCCTGGCTGGTGTAGCTCAGTGGATAGAGCTCGGGCTGCAAACCAGGCATCGCAGTTTCGATTCCCAGTCAGGGCACATGCCTAGGTTGCAGGCCATGGCCCCCAGCAACTGCACATTGATGTCTCTCTCTCTCTCTCTCTCTCTTCCCCCCTTCCCTCTCTAAAAATAAATAAATAAGATCTTTAAAAAAAGAAAATAAGACACTTTTTGGAGAGAAAAATTAATGTGAACTTTAGGAAAAGAATGCCAAATGGCATCCATTCTCTTTCCCTCCTTTCCAGTTATATTAAAACCTGCAAATCTTAGACTTATGCAATCAATATCTTTTTGAGTGCCAACTATGTGAAAGGCACTTCTCTATGTCCTGCTGGCCTCATCACAACAAAGATCTCTCTTCCTTCACAGAGCTTTTATTCTAACCAATTATCTCCTCACTGATCTCTACTATGCCCATCACATTTTAAATAAATCTAAATTAGGCTATGAAACAGAATCCTGGGTTCTGATCTTGATCTTTCACTTTTTAGTTATGTCTATTTTAACAAGGCATGTAGCAACTATAAGCTTCAGCTTTCTTATCTGTAAGGGGATCTGGTGGTAATTACCTAAGGGTTATATAAGAAGTACCTGAATTAATACATAAAAGCTCTCTGCACAATGACTAGCCAATTAAAAGTAGTACTCAGTAAAAGTTGTTGTTATTATTGTTATAGATGTCTGCTGAGACAATATCTAATCATATATGTGATCACATTTACTTTCTTAGATGCCACAAAGGGCACAGCAGTATATTTGGAGAAACTTCAAAAATCCAGATGATTTAATAGTTCCTACAAGGCTCTGTGCAATTTGCACTTGGCTCTTTCCATATTTCACCTCAAACAATTCTTCTTTCTGCTCACTGGACTCCAGCTACCATAGCAGTTTTTCTTTTCTTTTTTTAAGTATATTTTATTGATTATGCTATTACAGTTTTCCCAATTTTTCCTGCTTTATACCCCCTTCTCCCTGCATCCCCCAACCCTCTAGCATTTCCCGCCCCCTTAGTTCATGTCCATGGGCTGTACATATAAGTTCTTTGAATTCTCTGTTTCCTATATTATTTTCGACCTCTCCCCATCTATTTTATGCCTGCCAATTATGCTTCTTATTCCCTGTATCTTTTCCCCATATTCCTTCCTTTCCTTTCCCCGGTGAAAATCCTCCCTGTGATGTCCATTTCTCTGATTTTGTTCCTGTTCTAGTTGTTTGCTTAGGTTTTGTTTTTGTTGTTGTTTTTCTTTTTTTTAGTTTCATTTGTTGATAGTTGTGAGTTTGTTGTCATTTTACTGTTCATAGTTTTTTATCTTCTTAAATTTCTTAGATAAGTCCCTTTAACATTTCATATAATAAGGGCTTTGTGATGATGAGCTCCTTTAACTTGACCTTATCTGGGAGGCATTTTATCTTCCCTTCCATTCTAAATGATAGCTTTGTTGGATAGAGTACTCTTGGATGTAGGTGCTTGTCTTTCATGACTTTGAATACTTCATTCCAGCCCCTTCTTTCCTGTAAGATTCCTTTTGAGAAATCAGCTGATGGCCTAATGGGCACTCCTTTGTAGGTAACTTTTTCCTTTCCTCTTGCTGCTTTTAAGATTTTCTGTTTATTTTTAATTTTGGATAACTTAATATGAGTTGACATGTTCCTCTTTGGGTCCAGCTTCTTTGGAACTCTCTGGACTTTCTGGACTTCCTGGAAGTATACTTTCTTCACCAGATTGGGGAAATTTTCCTTCATTATTTGTTCAAATAAGTTTTCAATTTCTTGCTCTTGTTCTTCTCCTTCTGGCACTCCTACAATTCAGATATTGTAATATTTAAAGATGTCCCAGAGGTTCCTAAACTTCTCTTCATTTTTTTGAATTCTTCTTTCTTCATTCTATCCCAGCTGAATGACTATTTCTTCCTTTTGCTCCAAGTGGTTGATTTGAGTTCTGGTTTTCCTCCTTTCACTGTTGGTTCCCTGAATATTTTGCTTTATTTCACTTTGGGTAGTCTTCATTTGTTCTTTCATTTTTTGACCAAGCCCAGTCAGTTTTGTGAGCATTTTGACTACCAGGGCTTTAAATTCTCCCTCAGGTAGGTTGGCTATTTCCTTACTTAGCTCTCTTTCTGGAGTTTTAATCTGTTCTTTCATTTGGACACTATTTCTTTGTCTTGTTGCACCTATTAAGTTGTAAGGGGGCAGAGCCTTAGGTATTCCCCAGGGCAGGTCAACCCTCCTGGATATGCTGGGCACTGTCTTTGGGAAAGGAGACAGAGAGGGAACAGTGCAGCTCACCTGCTCAGCTCTGGCCCACTTTGCAACACCCTCGTGTGAGAGTGGGAGTTTCTCCTAATATGGCAACCCCCGCCATAGTCCACATTTGGCTCTGAGTCTCAGTTTCCCTTTCAGTCAGCCCCACCCACCCGGTCCACTGCCTTGCCTTGTTTCTCTCTATCCACTGTCTTATTCGTCTGGTTTGTCTGGTTGACTGTTTAATACCTTGATTGTTGGAGTTCCTTGCAATTTAATTTTCTGGCACTTCTGGTTGTTTATTGATTTTAGATTGGTTGTTATCATCCTTTTGGTTGTGCAAGGAAGCAAAAGGTTTCTACCTATGCCTCCACCTTGGCTGGAACTGCCACTTTTGCTTTAATTTTGGAAACCGCAAGCTCTCTCTTTTCTGAGCCTTAGTACCTATTACTACCTTTACCTGAAACTCTCTCCTTCCTGGTCTTTAAGTAATTGTCTCCTTTCCTAACCATCCAATCTGCATCCTCCTGGAGTCTCTTGTTCTCCAACACCCCACTATTCATTATCATATTTATGTTTTATTCATTTTGAACTCTTTAAATATCTTTATTATTCAATTTATTGTGGTGACACTGGTTAATAAAATTATATAGGTTTCAGGCATACAATTCTATACCACTTCATCTGCATACTGTATTGTATGATTGTTACAGAACAACAAGGTGGGGCCTGGGATGATATACTATTACTGAAAGGAACCCTCCAGGTTTGTTATGTCTGCTGCTTTATAGGAAAGACATCTCTCAATGCCAGAGACTCGTGAAAAGGAAAGGAAATGTTTATTTAATTCTATACAAACTTAAAGTAGTGACCTAATGTCTTTATCAAAATCCCAAAGTCCCTTAAAACACCCACAAACACACACAGTCCTTCCTTCCCCCCTTTGCCCAGTCTGGGGTGCCATATCTCAGGAAAAGAAATAGAAGTCCATGGCTCAGGCAGCCCCCCAGTTCTTCCCAGTAATCTTTCTCAGCTGGTAGGCCTCCCTCGGTTCTCAGCACCATCTGCTGTGTTGCCGGGATCTCTGCTAAAGCCAGGTGGTGGTTCCCCCTTTTAAAGTTGCAGGGGTCCCCACTCTGGCAAAGCTGAGTGGTTCTCCTTTCTATTGCTACAGCTGCATGGTCCTCCCTGCACAATGGCCGCTAGAGTCCCCACTTGGCCAAAACCACATGGTTCTCCCCCCAATGGCTGCCATGTCTTGGTTTAAATCCCTGTGCCAATCTTTCTCTGCAGCCCCATTTCTGACTCCTCCTATAATCAGTTACACCTGCTAGCACTGTCATATCCTTCTAGCTTTATTGGGCTGCCGTCATGAGTCTGGGCAGGCATGGCCCCATGTCATGGAGATAATCTTCTCCAAGTTCCCATGCAGGCGCTGTAACTCGGGGGATCTGCCCCACAGTTACATCTTGGTGGGGAAGTTACTTCCATCCCCCTGGCTCAGAGCATGGCCACAGCTATTTAACATATCTATGTAACCAGTTAAAGGTTATAGATATGTTAAATGACCACACCAGAAGTTAGCTGCAAAGCTGTTGCTATGCAAAACAGCTCTCAATGGCCCTGCTCCATTTGTTCCTTCCCCCAACCCACACCTGTGGGGGGTGTGGTGAGGACATCATAATATTTCCTGGACACCTTGAGTTCTGGACCCCATTCCAAATTCCTATTTGGGGCCCCCCTCTTGGCTGCACCCTGTTACATGATCACCACCCAAGTTGTTTTATTTTTTTCATAGCACCATCACTCCTTGAAAATTTTGTTATTTAGTATATATTATTTAATATTTATTATTTAATCTTCTTTTATTTAAATAATATTTATTATTTAACCTGTTCATTGTCAGTCCTCACTATAATGTAAGTTTTATACATGTGGAAATCTTGCCTGTGTTATATATAAGCATAGTGTCTCGAAAAAAAATTGTTGAGTGAATAGATAAGTGAGTGAGTGAACGACTTATTGAGAAAGAAGCTGATAATCCCTTTAATCCCCTCATCCCAGCTGTGGCTGTGACATTTTCTGTCAGCTGCATAGATGGGAATATCCTATGCATAAATATTGATTATCACTCTTTTTTTCTGTTTGCTTTTTCTTCCTTTTGAATGTTGTCTTGCAAGCATTTATTTATTTCACTTGTTCATTAATTTATTTTGTGGGAAACAAGGATGCTGTTGTAACAATTGTGTGAAGACCTGTTGATAATATTATAAAATTAACTGTGTTTTGTTCAGAGGTCACAGAGACCATTAGTATGGCACTTCAGCTCATTAAAAAACATTAAGTTTGGGGAAGGTCAGCTGCTAGCCAGTTAGTCACTTTTTTTACAGTTGTGACATATCGACCTTAAAAGTTTTGCCTGGGTTATCTAATGTAGATCTGTCATTTAGTAGGTGAACAAACTACAGTTCAGGAAGCTCAAGGAATGCCAACAATCATGTGTCCGTTAGTGGCAGGGAAAAGTCCAGAACACTGTCTTCCTGACTCTGATGCCAGGATTGCATTTGCTCTGTGCCAGCAAATGAGGAAATATTATTAGGTTGTTTTATTGCCTACAGAGGTAAGCTAAGGAAGAGCTGATGCCAGCTAGAGACCAAGAATAAAAGTGTTTCAGAATCATAATGAAATGAAAGGCTAAACCTCAGTGGATATTTATAAATATTCAAACCTTTATGGGCTGTGACTACTCAACAAACATCCTTTTATTTAGCATCCATGAATTTCAAATGAGCTATAAAGAGCTCTGTCTTTGTTTCCAGAACTTAGATAACAAAGGATAATAAGAAATTTCACTTGTGCAATTTGCCATAAGTTTGCTTTCCTCAGCAGGTGAGGGAGAAAAAAAGGCCAGATTTCTCATGAAACACCAGTCAACATTTAGAAGCTCAGTGCCATCGTGAGTGAAAAGAACCACTGTGTACATTCTGCTTCAAAGACAAGTTGATTTTTTAAAAGGTTTTTTCATGAGCAGAAAATTGCTAAAAATTAGACCATTTATGGGTTGGAAACCATAAAAATTAGTCCATCTTCAATGCCGGTTTTGTGTAAATTTCTATAATTATTTCTTACATACATTATTTATTATTGACAGTTGAGCTCTAAGCAAAAATGGTACAGACCAAGAAAAATCTCTCCTAAGAATCAGGAATAGAAAGACAATTTATATTCCCTTTACTAAAAGTGGAGGGGTGGTACACTTAAGTTGAAATATTTTGTGTACTAAAGTTTCAGTTAGTGGAAATTAGGAAAGCTGAGTTATAACTTTATTTTGCTGGGTGGGCAATGAAATGTCAACAAATCTTTAAGAAGAGGAGTGTTCTGAGAGGTGCTATAACACACTACTAGAAGCAGTTCTTAGCAATCTATCTAATTGTGCTTTTATATTTTATTTTTTACAGCATGTGAAGACACCTGGCCTTTTAATCAAAATGCTGGCTTGAAGAAGCAGAAACAACTTATAAGTCTCACTTCAGTGTGTGGAAGTAAAAAATACCTTAATAAACTAACAAAACACAGACCTTTAGTTCTTTTAAAAAAATGATTTTATATAGTTTTAGAGGGGAAGAGAAAGAGAGAAGAGAAACATCAATGTGTGGTTGCCTCTCATGTGTCACTGGGGACCTGGCCTGCAACCCAGGCATGTGCCCTGACTGGGAATTGGACGAGCAACCTTTTGCTTCACAGGCCAGCACTCAATCTACTGAACAACAGCAGCCAGGGCACAGAACTTTAGTTCTTTATTGAAGGGGCACAAAAAGCATAAACTAGTGACTTAGATATTTTAGATTTTCATTTCTACTCTCTTCTCCACTTAAATAATATCAATTATCTAACCAGAGATGTAATAATCACTCTCTTTATCCTTAGTCATCTTTCTTCCTTTATCTCTCCTTCTTTGATCATTTTGTTTTCCCCTGTGCATTTATGTGAAACTTCTGTACAAATACTTTTCTTTCTCTTTAAGAGGCTAAATATACAAATAGATACTGGCTAGATCATATATGACAATAAATCTCTAACTCACAACTTCTGCAGCAACTAATCAGAGAAACCAAACCACAGTCTCTACAGCAATTGCCCAGAACAGTCAGATCGTCACTGACTGCCAACTTCCCTATTCTTTGTGCCTGCTTCCAACTCAGAGCCACTCATAGAAAGCCAACTATGCTTCCCAAACCATCACATGAGATACCTCATTTTTCGTTAACCCACCTCTAGCTTTCCTACCTTGACAACCTTCAATCAGCACACACTGGAGGCCTTGCCCCCACCTTTTCTTCACTGTAAAGCTTCCCCACTCTGCCTGTTTGGAGTATCTTCTAAATCCAGGATGTTGGCTGACTTCCTTGCTTTCCTATAGCAAGTTCTGAATTAGTAGCCTCTGTTTGTTCTCATTTGAGTAGTCTTCATGTATTTACAAACCTCTCCGTGACTGAATTTCTCACTCTATACCTATGCTCTTCCATATGTGCAGTGTTGTATAATAGAACACTGACTGGGAGACAGAACAGGTTACCTGGAAAGTGCCCAGGTGACATTCTGGCACAGCATGCATTTGCAGTTCTTTCAAAAGTTTGCTGTTCCATATCCTACCGTACTCATCAGGCTGCTTTTTCTGATACCTGTCCTTCATCACCTAGGCAGGGCTTTCATTAGGAGCACTCATCTTATCTTATACCTCTCTGAATTTGAGTGCATCCCACACCCCTTATTTCCAGCTAAGAGAATTTATAAAAATTACTCCCTCTCAGTCAGGTCATTAACAGTAAGGCCCACCAGCCAGGAAGTGTGGCATTATTTCAAACATTTTAAAAAATATTCTTCTTTGAGTTTTGTGTGAAGGCATTTTATGCAGCTAAAAGCATATGAAAGGGCTCAACTTTCAGAAGTCATAAATGGGTTCATGTAATGTTCAGTAAATGTGTACTTACTCTCTGCTATGTGTTCCTCCTTGTGTTCTCTGCATCATTTCCTTCTATATGATGGACCCAACTAAGAGAAATAAAATGAAATGAAGACTTCAGTAGGAAAGGTACTTTCATTTGTGATAAGAAAGTAGTAAGAAAAATAGAAAGGAAAGGACAGAAAGAATTCAAGAATTGAACAAAGGAAAGAAAAAAGGAAGGGATGGAGGGAGGAAGGAAAGAAGAAGGAAAACAGATTTGAAATTTCTATTTATGTATTTTTTTGTTTGTTAGTACATTTGAAAACAGTGGACCAAATGCTATTGTCTATATGAAGGCAAGAAAATTATTTTTCTGTGAAGTGCAGAGAGTAAATATTTTAGTAGTTGGAGCTGAAAGGATTTTTAGTGCAGCTATCCCATTCTGCCTGTGTAGCTTGAAATCACCCATCGACAATAACCAAACAAATGGGTGTGGCTGTGTTTTAGCAAGACTTTATTTACAAAGTCAGACAGCAAGCCAGATTTGGCACCAGAGCTATTGTTTGCAGAATCTTGGTCTGTTGTATAAGATGCATGCTTAGAATAGAGTTTTAAACTCCTATGTTTAAAACTATTAAATTTTAAAGTTGTTTATTTAGGTAAGTAAGGTTATCTTGACTGATATACTTGATAAAGGATATCTACCAGCCATTGATAGTGAGCATTCTACTACATGTAATATTAGAGGTCATGGTTAGCACAATAAAACAACAAAAATGAAACAGAGGTATAAGGATTATAAAGGAAGAAACAGTGTTGTTTTTAGTCACAGAATATAAGATTCTCTACCTAGTATCCAAAAAACTTCATTACTAAGTAAAAAGAATGAGCGAGACTAGTTTAAGAAATTTGCCAGATGTAAGATTAATGTAGAAAAGTCTATTGCACTTGTATACAATAAATTCCTCATAATCAAATTTTAAAAAAGATACCATAATTGTTGCAACAAAATTTAAGAAATCTAGCAATAAATGTGAACAAATTACATGCATATTTCAAAAATTATAAAACCAAATTGATAGTATACAAAAAACTAAATAGAAAAATATACTATGTTCATAATTGTGGAAACTTAATATTGCAAAAATGTTTTTTTTTTCCCAAAATCATCTACAGATTCAAAGAAATCTTCAATTAAATTTCAGCCTGGTTTTAATGAAATTGAAAAGTCAAACTTTAAAATATGTATGGATATAAAAGGGTTTAAAATAACTGATATATTCCTGGAAAAGAATAACCAGGTATGAGAAATTACCTTAAATAATATCATTCACTTATAAGCTATAGTAACTGAAAAAGTGTGAGAGGGCCATATACATAGACTAATAAATCAATAAAACTAAAAGGTATAAGAAAAATATATATGTATATATATATATACAAATGTATTTTGTATACATAAATACACATGTATACACATACATATACATGTATGTATGTACATATATATAAAATAGGTAAACAACTGATTACCCATTTAAAAAATATTTTAATGGATCCTTTATATCACACACATGTTTCAAATGTAATAAATAAAAGGAAAAACATGAAACCTAGAAACTTTTAGAAGAAAGTCTAAAACACTTATGGAGATTATCCTTAGAAAGCACAAATTGTAAAAGAAGAGTTTGATACCTTCAACTATATAAGGTATGAGAAATTCCAAGGGGAAAAAATACATACAAGAGATCTGTCTGGAAAAAGTCCAACCATTGTTAATGTAATTAGAACAGTCTGTGTGGCATTAATGTAACCTGGCAGCTAAGGAGAGTGGACTGGAATGAGTATGTATGAACAATGATGACTTCACTGTACTAGTCAGTAAGGGTGGTAGATGTTGTTGCATGTGTACAGTGTGGCTGTCACATTCAAAATGACTGAGTGAATAAAGCAAAGAATCTGCATTAAATTTGAACATTGCTCCATGGAAACAAATTAGATGATTCAGAAAGCCACAGCTATAGCTAACTGCTGATTGGCAGCTTCATCATGACAACAAAACCACTCATGCATTAAATTTTGTGTAGAGTTTTTTTGTGAAACACCAAATCACCCAGGTGACTCAATCCCCCTACAGCCCAGATTTGATATCCTGCAACTTCTGTTTTTTCCCAAAACTAAAATCACCTTTGAAAGGAAAGATATTTGGTCAAAGAGATTCAGGAAAATATGACAGGGCAGCTGATGGCAATTGGCAGAACTGTGTGAGGTCCCAATGCGCCTACTTTGAAGGAAACTGAGGTGTCATTGTCCTGTGTACAATGTTTCTTAAATCTTTTTCAATAAACATCTCTATTTTTCATATTACTTGGCTGGATATCTTCTGGACAGACCTCATTTATATATATATTAGATACATACAGGGTCTGGCACAAATAACGCCCCTTTTTATTATAAAATCAAAATATAATTCTGTAATATAACACTATCACACTCAAGCACACCATATGACATTTTAGGTGAAATGTTCAAATTAACACTATAAATTATTACATCCATATTATTACCCTACCGACCACACTCGAGCAGGTGTTATTTTTGTTGGACTGCGTATATATTATATATGTATGTGTGTGTGTGTTTGTGTATGTGTGTTAGAACTAAGAAAATATATTTGAAATATATATATGACAAAGGATTCTCTAGGCTTTTATACAATCATATGAATCAATAAATAGTCAAACTAAATAAAAAATGGACATGATATGAACAAATATTTTTATAGAAGGAAAAAACATGAATAAAGATATAAATGTAAATGATCCACTTCACTATTATTCAGGGAAATGCTGATTAAAAAATGATTTAACATATTTCCAATTTGACTGAAAAGTAAAAATTGTACCAAAAGACACAAAGAATGAGGACTCCTCTCATCCACTTCCAGAGAAAATGAAAAATTTGTAACAAATAATTTTAAAAAGTATTTAACATTATCTAATAAAGCTACACATGCCATAGCCTACAACTCAGCAGGCATGCTCAAAGCTTATAATAATACTGCTTGTAATGAAACACATGTAAATGGAAACCATCTAAAGTTCATTAAACTTAGTTGTTCATTAAACAACAAATAAGTTGTTATGTTTCATAAAATGGAACGTATACAGCTGTGAAAATGAATGACCTACTGCTACATATGTCTACATATCCAATTCTCAACAACATTATGTTAAGGAAAAATTATAAGGAACCTAAGAATACACACAGTGATGTTCCATTTACTTACATTTCAAAAAAGAAGAACTAGAAAAATATAGTTTCTAAATACACAAGTGGTGAAACTTGTGGCTTGTAATTAAAATGAAGAATATTCTGGGTTGTAATTAAACTGAGGAAAATTATTGAAACAAAAGTAAGGCTAGTGTTTACCCCTGGGAAGGATGAAGGGGAATGTGATTGGGGAAAGTAAACTGGATGCCTCAAAGATGCTGGATTATGTCCTAAAGTGAATAATTAGATTCATATTATTAATATTATTTAAATGATGCCTATTTTCTGTAGATACTTTTTGTGTGATGTATTTTATGGTTGAAAATATTGATGAAAATAAAACCTCAAAATGTATAGAACAAAAACTCCTACTTCATATATATCACCTGACATATTTTTTTTTCTTATATACTTGGAAGCTCCAATTTTATTTATGAGTGGTAAAACAAAAAAAAATCTAGACTGCATATTATTTTGTTTTACTTTATCTTCTGGGTTTTTTCTTTTTTGATGGTATAACTGGAAATGGCAAACAATAGTCACAAAAGTGTGCTTCAGACTCACATTGATGACATTCAATAAGGTGTACTCTTGAATTTTACCAAACAAGCATTTTTAAACCTCTGTTTTGAATAGGCATTGTATAGAATATTGTTGAGTTTTTACATTATTTTCATGTAGCCTGTTTATTGTACATATAAATTTTTTCCAGCCTGCTTAAAATACTCAAAAATCTTACCTTTCAGAGACATATTAAATAAGACCAGTCTCTGAATGTGGCCCAGGAGCAAAGAGTTGCTTGTACTTTTTGGCAATTCTGTGATTCTTTTCAGTTATACAGATTTGAAATGTTACAGTAAGCACTTCCACGCTGGGTGTCAGAGGGAAGGAAGTCTCACAGCTTATTGATTGAGGTCCTACCTTATTTTTTGCTCTGTTCTCTCCAGAAATGTTGTTATGCCCTGTGCATATCACTTTGTGCCTCCTCTTTCATTTTTTGAAATCCCCTCTCTTGGTTTTTTATTTATCCTTTTAAACTTTCTTGGATATTACCTCCTTCAGAAAGCCTTCCTCAGTATCCCTAAGTACAGCCCAATACACCAGCATCAGGTGTATTACCTGGGCACGCTTTAGAAATGCAAACTCTGGGTCAAATGGCAGACCTACCAAATCAGGGACTCTTTGAGGTGGGCCCAGCTGTGTTTTAGTCAGCTCTATGAATGATTCTGATGTGCACTAAAATTTGAGAATCACTCATTTAGAAAATAAGTCTCTTTGCCGTGTTTCTATACCAGCTTGTACTCATCTGTGTCACTGTACATTCATTCACCTTATTATGTTGAAATCCCACATTTGCCTATATTCCTATATGACATTCAGAGGTACAGATTACGTCTTTTTCTCCTTGGTATACACAGCACATAGGTTCATTGAAGGCACTCTGGAAATGTTTATTAAATTGTGAGAACTAAAAGGTTTTAAAGATGGTAGTCTGAGGCACTAAGAAGATAAACCAACCTTTTAGGCCACTGGAACTCACACCCATTTTTCTACCACAACTATATTCCAGAGCCTCTCTCTGAGAAGTCATGAGTTATCTCAAGGAAACCTTATTTAAAAAGACATAAGAAGCCAATGAGTTTGTAAATATGTTATAAAACTAGACATACCTATTTGTGCAGCCATCAATGTATCAGGAGATTAATACTTCTGGATTCAAAAGGAATCCAACCTGGTCAAAAGTCTTGATGGTCTTCAGAGGTGTGACAATGGTCTAATCATATCTTTTTATTCTGTCATTTCTGAGATGATGAGCACCTACAAATCTACAGCAAGGAAATCTCTGCACTGAAAGCTGGAAGAAGGAAAATATGAAGCATAATAAACATCTGGAGGTTGTATTATCATCACGGTAGATAATGGTTAAAATTAATTGGACAGCCTAGAATTAAGAGGCTATGGATGTATAAATTATGACAAGGCAAGCTAGTATAAATCAAAAGCATTCTAGAATCCAAGGGAACATACCAAAGTCAGTAGATATGAAGATCCTAGTTCTCGGTCCTTCTGTAAGTTTGTATAACATTCTTTTCAGAGAAGTAACACTCCTTACATTTAAGAATTGTATAGGTAGAAAGTGAGAACAGCTGAGAATGTGCATGTGACAGAAGTTAGGATAGGAGACACAAAGGATCTGAAGTCTGAAAAAGAAGGAAATTAAAAAAAACCCTAAAGATTGATTGACACCGATACCTCTGAAATTTAGCTCTACACAAGGAGGCAAATCTAGTCTGTGTTGCAACATTGAAATGAACAAGTACATTGAGATTGACAAACACAGAATGCAGATGGCGACTGCTATCTATGAAAGCATAAGTTAATAAAAATAATAATTCTTTTCCATACCTAAGGTTGGAATGTGTATGCTTTTTATTTTTGTGAGATTTTAAAATATATTTTTTTGATTATGCTACTACAGTTGTCTAATTTTTTTCTCCCCTTTATTCCCTTCTGCCCTGCACTCCCCCTCCCACCATCATTCCCCCACATTAGCTCATGTCCACGGGTCATACCTATAAGTTCTCTGGCTTCTCCATTTCCCATACTATTCTTAACCTCCCCCTGTCTATTTTGTACCTACCATTTATGCTTCTTATTCCCTGTACCTTCCCTCCATTCTCCCCCTCCCCCTTCCCCCCGATAACCCTCCATGTGATCTCCATTTCTGTGATTCTGTTCTTGTTCTAGTTGTTTGCTTTGTTGGTTTTTGTTTTTTAGTTTTGGTTGTTGATAATTGTGAGTTTGCTGTCATTTTACTGTTTGTATTTTTGATCTTCTTTTTCTTAGGTAAGTCCCTTTAACATTTCATATAATAAGGGCTTTGTGATGATGAACTCCTCAAACTTTCCCTTATCTGGGAAGCACTTTATCTTCCCT
Source organism: Tonatia bakeri (assembly GCA_004024845.1). Taxonomy (NCBI): domain Eukaryota; kingdom Metazoa; phylum Chordata; class Mammalia; order Chiroptera; family Phyllostomidae; genus Tonatia; species Tonatia bakeri. Next base: position 18,022 of record PVIA01010545.1, read on the forward strand.
TCCATTCTAAATGAAAGCTTTGCTGGATAGAGCAATCTTCAATGTAGGTTCTTGCCTTTCATGACTAGCCCCTTCTTGCCTGTAGGATTTCTTTTGAGAAATCAGCTGACAATCATATGGGAACTCCTTTGAGACAGTAGGTAACTGTCTCTTTTTCTCTTGCTGCTTCTAAGATTCTCTCCTTATCTTTAATTTTAGGTAATGTAATTATGATGTGCCTTGGTGTGTGTTTCCTTGGATCCAACTTCTTTGGGACTCTCTGAGTCTGAATAGACTCTTCCTGGAAGTCCATTTCCTTTGCCATAATAGGGAAGTTCTCTATTATTATTTTTTCAAATAAGTTTTCAATGTCTTGCTCTTCCATTTCTTTTTCTGGCACCCCTACAATTTTGATATTGGAATGTTTAAAGGTGTCCTGGATGTTCCTAAGCTTCTTCTCATTTTTTTTAATTCTTGTTTCTTGATTCTGTTCTGGTTGAACATTTGTTTCTTCCTTCTACTCCAAACCGTTGATTTGATTCCTAGTTTCCTTCTCTTCACTGTTGGTTCCCTGTACATTTTCCCTTATTTTACTTTGCATAGCCTTCACTTTTTCCTCGATTTTGTGACCATACTCAACCATTTCTGTGAGCATCGTGACTACCAGTGTTTTGAACAGTGCATTTGATAGGTTGGCTTTATCTTCATTGTTTAGTTGTATTTTTTTCTGGAGCTTTGATCTGTTCTTTCATTTGGGCCTTTTTTTTTTTTTTTTTTGTCTTGGGATGCCTGTCACATTGTAAGGTGTGGAGCCTTAGGTATTTGCCAGGGCAGTGCAAACCAAGACACTGCATCAGGTGCTGTATGTGGGGGAGAGGTCTGAGAGGGAACAATGCCCTTTGCTCGACTCTCAGTTGGCTTTCAGTCACTTCCCCCACTACCCACAAACAAACTGGACCCTTCTAATGCTGATCCCCAGGTGGGTAGGTTTGTGTACACTGTAGGACCCTGTGATTCTCTCCAACGAACTGTCCTGTGAGGCTGGGAGTTTCTCACCCCACCCCAGCCCCACAGGTATTTTTCAGTCAAAGCTTTTGAGGTTTTATTTCCTTGTGCTAGAACCCTAGGTTATTCAGTCTTTGTCACTCCTTAGTTGTTCCTGCCAATTTATCTGCATGTTCTGCCAGCTGCCACCTCACCTGCCCTGGTCTTCTTTCTGCCACCTTGCTATGAATCCTCTCTGCCTTGGCTGGCCATTTCTGCCCCTCCTACCATTCTGAAGGAATGTTTCTTCTTTAACTCCTTGGTTGTCAGATTTCCATGCAGTTCTATTTTCTGGCAGTTCTGTTTGCATTTTGTTTTTAAATTTGTTGTTCTTCTTTTGGTTGTATTAGGAGGCACAATGTATCTACCTATACTTCCATCTTGGCGGGAAGTCCCCTTTTTATTTTTATTTTTCAACAAATATTTAATGAACAGCAACTATGAGCTTTTTGCTGAAGTAGGCACTAGGTCCAAAGAACCAATCTGGATGTAGCTATTGCCCTCAAGTAGATCATAGACAAGTAGATGGGGAATGGGTACCAGGCTTACCTTCATACTCTTCACATGCATTCACTTCTCAAAAACCAGCATTAAGACCTCACATACTGAGGCTTCCTCCTCTCTTACCTAAACCAGAGATTCTCCAGTTTTTTAGATTGTAATGATTCTGGAATTTATAATATTTTAGAAAACCTTACATTAACTACAAGTATACTTTTAAGCTAATTCAAATAGCACCTCATATTAACATTTAGTGTTTGCCCATCATAAGTCATTAAAAAAAATTATTGAGAACTTAATATGTACCAGGTCCAGTGCCAAGCACCAGCAAGATGATGGCAAACAAGATAAGTACAGTACCTGCTCTGAACCTCAGGAAACTCAGTTCCATGCAGGCAGATCATGAAAAACTGAAAGTACAGAAGAAAGAGGGAGAATACCTTCTCTACTCTTATACATATGAAACAATGAGTGAATCAGTTAAAGTTCAGCAAAGAGGTGATGGATGAGTTATGTCATGAGGAATGAGTTGCTGCTTACCAGCAGACACTGGGGCCAGGGATTAATGTAGGAAATTATTCTTGAGTTGAGAAAAAGTGCCTCCAGACAAAACTAGCATTTATAGTTAGAAGATACAGAGGCTGATAGACAGAACAGTAGGTAAGACCAAAAACAGAGAGGCCAAATGAAAAGGACCTTGTGTTTCATGCCAGGAGTTTGACATTTATGCTGCAGGCAAGTGGGAGCTGTGGAAGGGTCTCACAGAGAAGTGACTTGTTTAGTTTGGATTTTGGAAGTATCACTTAAGCAGTGAAGATCTTACATGATAAAGTTGTGAAGGCATTTGCCAGAGACCAAGATGTTATTTGGGGCAAAGAAGTAGGTTATTGGATCTTTCTTGAGGTTCCTGATACTACAACACAATGTTAACACCACCTTTCTCTGACTTTGGTTAAGCATACACATTCAGGAGTGGATACACATGAGAGTCCAGAGTGGCTCCCTGACAACAACCTGATGGACACAGCTGGATGCAGGCCAGCAGTGACCCACAGAGGGCAGACTGGTTATGTGAAGTGCTGCTTTGCAGGCTGGATAGGGAAGATATATCTCTTTGTCTTGGTAGATCTCTCCATCTCACTCTGTATCACTCACCCACATTTTATACACATTGACAACACACCGATTTAGCTTATACCTATGATGCCCCCCATCTGACTGCCAATCACAGGTTCCATCAGTTTACTGTTTTCAATGATGGTGGGTACCCAATCCACATTCCAATTTATATCTGGAAGTTGCAGAGTTCTGACAAAATTCTTGCACTATCAATTTTTCATAGCTAACTTTATAACTTCCAAATTTTACAGTAATAAAAATATATTTGCACATGATACTTATATTCAAGCAACAAAAATAGCACTTGTCCTAATTTCTCATCTAGGGAAATATTTTTGATATTTTCTTTTATAAGAAAAACTACATCTCTTCCAAGAAGGAAGGGGAAAGAAAGAAATAATAAAAAGAGGAAAATGAAGACATCCTGTCTTTAAAGAAAAAATAAATAAATGTTTGCTGAATCATCTATTATTTTTGTAAAAAATTTAATAAATATTAATGAATATTTGAAATTATGAATTAAGTTTTCTGAGTTCCAAATCTAAATTTCAAGTATTAAGAAAACATTATTATGATATCTTCACATTTGGGGAAGGAACAAAGGCTTTCAACAGGTTATAAAGTGGAGCAGAAGACCACAATGAATAACTAGAAATGAACAAAGAAACAAACAAGAAAAGTAAATGAACTAGACATATCTCTCCCTGAAATTGAATTTTCATAAACTAAACCCACTTCCCAAAATAGAAGTCAGCATGGTGGGACCTGCTACCCACAGAAGTGGGCTCACTTCTGTTGAAGGTAACTTCACCAGCGCCCATACTGCCATTTTTTTTACTGATACATATTTTTTCATTTATGTCTTCATTTCAAGTTATTTTAACTTTATTATCTTGTATAAATGTTTTCATAAAGAAAAAGCTCTTTTCCCCTAGATCCTACATTTCCTTAAGGATAAAAATTTTAATAATTGACCCTTAATTATCAGGTAACACAGGAGTCAAATTGGCTCAGGATGTCGCTTGTGTTAGGGGTTATCTGGGTCATAAAAGAAAAAATATATAAGGCTTTCATTAATATTCTTACTGTACATCTTACTACTGACAAGAATTCTGCTTTACTTTTCTGCAAGTTGGTGTCTCAACCATGTGAATGTTGTTTAAGACAGCACAAGAGGTGGGCGTAGGCTCCCTGGAGTCTCTGTTGCTGCCACACTCACTTGCTCAGAAATATTTACATTTATTTGGAATTACTTTCATCACTTTGAGTTTGTTTTTCACAAGAAATAAAAAAAAAGGAAAAGTATAAAGGACTCACGGACCAAGCCAAAGGTGGGTAGGATTGAGGGTAGGAAGTAGTGGTGAATGGGGTACAGGAAGGTGGTGGGGGGAAAGTGGAGACAACTGGGCTGGAATAACAATAAAAATAAATAAATTTTTCTTTAGAATGAAAAAAATAAAAGCAAAAAAACCCCAAAAAACAAAAAACAAAATCCAGTGCTCTACCAGTGAACTAACCTTAAATAAAAGTCTTTAGATGAAACAAAATAAATAGAAAAAAATATTTCTCTTTTTCATATGAGTCCTCTTCTATTCTGTCAACTAAGATAATAGTGTCTCTACTCCTCACAATTATCACCAAATTTCCATATTTAGAGGCCTGAACTACCAATCATCAGCAAACACTGCTTATAAAAAGAAAAACAATGTTTTGGAGAAATTATTCTGTAAGTTTATTTATATAAAAATACTAACAACAATTTTATTATAAGTTTGAAATAACTTAGTGATATGCAAAGTCATTTCCCAATGAATTGTGCTATAATTAAGTTAGGAATTAGTAGTTATTTTCAGTAATTTACTGAAAAGAATAAATAGCTTTTATAATAAAGAAGATTCTATAGTCTTACTTGTAACAATAGCATGAAAGTATCCCAATTCAACAGATTAATAAGAATTAAGCAAATAAAACATTTCCATTCACAGACAAAGGAATGGTATTGAAAATACCTTACTGATTCTAGTCTAGTCAAGCAAAATTAGGTTACATATGGAGGTAATAATATATTAGCTAGTATTGTAATTTGCCAAGATGAATTATATAATAATTACAGAGCCTATGATTTCTAATACATGGCAAAATTCCTAATGTAAAATCTGTTCTAACAGTTTGATGGTGAATATAAAAAGCAGAACCTGTAAACTAATTGATTTAGAACCCACATATAACCCTTTCAAACTTCTAAAATATAGCTATATCTGTGTTCTGCCTTTGTTGAAATAGTTTTATTAATGAAATTTACTTCAAAGACAAAAGTTTTTTTGAGGGTAATATTTCCTATTCCACTTATAATTTTTCAAATGTATATAAGCATCCATTTCTTCTTTTAAGGCCCCTGGCTAAGATGAAGGCTAAGATGAATTTTTTTGTTTGTTTGTTTGTTTGTTGTTTGTTTTAGACCATAGAGTCGTGCAGTGGGATGAATATTAAAGTGAAGGCAGATAACTAAACCTCTTAGTCCTTGTGTGGCCTTTCACAAATTACAATTGTTGGCAATGCTTACCTGCCAGAATTTTTATGGGGTTTAAATAAAAGAACAGGTGAGAAAGTGTTCAGTAAAGTATCATGTTGCACACATGTGTTTTAACATCAGTATCATTGTGATCAGTAACAGGTACTGATAAGTTGACCATAATATATAAATAGTTCATTGGAGTCAGAAAGACCAGAAGAAAGAGGAGGGTGATATTTTTCATAAACTACTGAAAGCTGTAGGTCAATGAACTATCTAAGAAACAGACATGAAATAATAATGATATTCTGCAACTTCATCCTTACTGGCAGCATAGCTAGTCAAAAATAACATATTTGCCCGATTTTAAATCTTTGCAGAAATTAAAGACTCTTCATTTGGCACTGGAGTCCACAGAGCTCCCAAGACAAAATCTAAAGCTTCTGTGTGTTCTGTGTGATGAAATAATTATATGTAGTTAATTTCAGTCATCCAATAAAGTTTATTGGTGAGAATTGGGGTAGATGGAGAGGAGAGAGGAACCCATAAAACACACTCCTGTCTATACAAATGCACCTCATTATTTGCTGAATCTTTACTTCAGTGAGAATACTTTAGACCCAGCACATTAAAAATAATAGAGAAAGTAAGGAAAAGGAGTGCACTAAACATTTTTTTTTTTGCTTTTGTTACTGTTTTTTTGCCTCTCGATGTTGATTTTTTAAAAGATTTTATTTATTTATTTTTAGAGAGGGAAGGGAAGGAGAAAGAGAGAGAGAGAGAAACATCAATGTGTGGTTGCTGGGGGCCATGGCCTGCAACCCAGGCATGTGCCCTGACTGGGAATCGAACCTGTGATGCTTTGGTTCACAGCCAGTGCTCAATCCACTGAGTTATGCCAGCCAGGGCTCAATGTTGATTTTTGAGAACCATCCTTGTCCTATGTTTAGCCCACGAACATAGATGAGGCTGAGTCAGTCCTCAATTCCTGGAGTAGAGAATGGGATTTAGCCAATCAAAATATTTTAAGCCAATCAAAATATTTTTTCAACCCATGATAGTCAATTCAGAGATAGACTTGTTTTTTTCCATACCATCAGTTAAGAGGAAATTAAACTTGAGCAGAAACTTCTAAAGAACAGTATTTTTTTTGTATTTCAGATATTTTTTATTTCTTCAAATTTGTTATTTATCAGGAGTAACTGAAATAAAAAACATAATTGAGTCCCATCATGTCATGGAAGTGATTTTAAGAGAAAACTGGTCAGATTAATATTATTGCTTCCCACTTTCAATCAGCAAATAGTTACCATTGATAGCCAACAGTCTGTCACGAATGCTCGAGATACGTTACATAAAACAATGTGCCTGTTCATAGGGTTATCAGCTAATATTTAGTCTAGAGCAGTTGAGATCATCTTGCTCCAAAAGGGCAAAATGGATTCTGAATGAGAATAGAGACAAATCAGCCAGATGGAGGCCAGGAATAGAAAGAGAAAGAAAGTGAATTCTGCCATGAACTGTCCTGAGATTTGCCCTTGCTCCTGAAATGGTGTATTCTTACCTCTAGGATGACCTGCCCTTACCCCTGGAATGTTCAGGTAAACTGCCCTTTTGCTTAAGACAGCTTGCGTTTTTTATTGTTTGTTTGTTTTGGGGGGGCATGCCACAGAAATAAGTTTAAATAATAGGGAAACAGCAAATTAGAGAACAAAAACCAAAATGTTATGAATAATTAAAATTCATAGATTTAGTATATGTAAAAAAAGTCACATGCTGTCAAAAGCCACTCACATATGCTCAAGCAAAGCCATAGTCAGAAATTAAGCTAACAGTGGCAAGTTAGAGAAGAAATCATATACCAGGAATGTGAATATGAAAATGTTTAGAAACTATGCAAGGAAGCAGATGAAGAAACAGATTTAGTTATTAATGTAAAATGTTAACCCAGAGTAGTAGTTCAATAAGTATTTATTTAATAATTTTTATTAAAGGTCAAATAAGTGATTAGGAATCCATTGATTTGCCTGCATTGTAGAGGCTAATGATATAAAAATAATGTAAGTGCAGTTTGAAAAACAAAAGCTACTATTGATTGTTTATGATGCCAGATAGCATCCCCTGCAGTCTGTATATAGATTATGTCATTTTATCCTCACCAGATATCCATGACATAAATGCTTTTACTTACATTTCAGTAGATAAAGCCATGCCATAAACCCAGTGTGGACTTTGGAGTCAACAGTTGGTTTCCACATTATTCTCACTTCTCCACTCCCTCCCTCTGTGTGTTGGAATTCTACATTCAGGTTGGTGGAGAACATATCCCCATGCCACTGATGGAAACTTGCTTTGGCCAAAAGAATGTGGGTCCAAGTAACAATGGGCCAATTCCAGGCTGAGGATATATAAGCATCATGTACCATATAGCTCCCTCTCTTGTCCTCCTGAGATCCACCATGGAAGGAAATATTGAAGGGAGTGAAAACACAGATCTGAACTCAGCCAGAATGCTGGAGTCCAATCTGGTCCAACCATGCCCTATCTAAATTAAACAAACCCCATGCATAGAATGAGAATAAAATAAATATTCATGTTTTAAGCTACTAAGATTTTGAAGATATGCAAAAATGCAAATTCAAGGGGCACAGAAGAAAAAAGCATATAGATTTCCAAGGACATACCTGTTCAAACCATAAAGTGTCTTGAAGTAACTAGTAATCCAAAGTCAAAACCCGATATGAATGACAAGTGGGATCAAGAAAGGCTTTGCACCTGGCTGAAAGGAGTCCTGATCCAACGATCCTCTCTGTGCCACTAATAAATTGTAAATCAATCTATTATCAGGCACATATTATAAGTGATTCAGGTTTCTGTTGTGAGGCATTAAAGCAAAAGCCTAGGCCTTATTGTTCAGTAGTGAAATACAGACTTTCTGCCACTTGCTAGCTATGCTATCCTGCCATGCTTTTTCATCCATAGTATATGACAAATAACATTAAGTCATTGCATTGATGTGAGGGTCTGCTGATGTAATATTTACCAAGAGTCTAGAACAATGCCTAGCCTAGCGCTAACGCTTACTTGGCAAGCAGTGGCTATGCCTGAGATAGTTCTCTTTATTAATATTATTTGCTAATATCAGTCCCAGACAATAGCAGTAATTATTTCGACAAAGAAGTATACCAGTTTAGTAAAGTGTGTTTGAGCTAGAAAATATTTCTGATAAATCTAAATCAATTCAGAGGTTTTATTATTAGGTAAAAATTACATGTCAAACTTTCCTTCTATCATTTCTATCTTTAGATACTTGCCTCACTCCTGATTACCAAGCCCCACTCCCACTGTTTCTTACAAACATAACATGTTCTCAAAGGTTAAGAGAGTTGAAAGTTTTCAATTTTAGTTAATAGATCTTTAACTCTTTAATTGTGGGGATACATGACATGAAAATCTCCCATGTCTGATACTTTGAAAGAAAAATGTGAAATACAAAAAGCAGTTGCTCATCTGACAATAATAATAAATATCCTCATTCCAGAAACTCAAGTTTCTCCTTGAAGTTGTTGACTTCAAATAGATTTTAAAGATTCATTTTCTTTTGGTTTTGTTGATTTCCTGATCTGATTTCAGCAGTAAAAAGACAGCAAGGTCAGAGGTTCTATCTTTGTTGATTTTAATCAATGGCCTGAAGGCTTAGTACGATGTGCTGTACATCACAGAGATAAAATATCTAACAAAAGTCTTGTGATAACAAAACACTACCTTATGAGCCCAGAGGAACAAGTGCTTATGCTATCAAGATACCCTGAAAGAAGGGAGGGCCTGTGCCTTTGTACCTATCTTCCCCTGAGAGGAGGGTTGAGGGCTTGCTCTGTCATTCATTAAGCCAAGATGCAAATTCAAGGGGCAGCAGAGGTCAGCAGAGCGGCAGCAGTAGCATAACCCTATGTGAGCATTTGTTACACCAATGATTATGTTTTTAAACACATCACTAACATCTTTTCTTTCATTCTTTCAAAAAATATTTTTAAACACTTTGTATGTGTTAAGTGCAAGGTTTTGCTCTTGTGAAGTTTACTCTTAGAGGCATAAGACAGACCATGAACGAATAAACAGATATATTCATATAATAAATCTCTAGGGGAAATAAAGAAAGCAAAGTGGAAAGGAGCAGGGAGTGCAGCAGAGGGTGATGCTATTTTAAGTAGGTGGTCACCCCAGGGCAGCAAAACAGCAGCAGTATCATAACTCTCTGTGAGTTGATAAGGTGGCAACTGAACAACTCCTCAGGAAAATGTCCCAGCAGCCATGTACACATTTGGAGTAAGACCATTCCAATTAGAGAAAATAGTAGGTGGGAAAGATCTAAGGCAAGACAATGTTTGACATGTCCAAGAAAGAACAGGGAATCCAATCAGGCAAGAATGATGGGAGATACAATTAGTGAAATACTGGGGAGGCATATCAATGATGGACACAGAAGCCATTGCAAGGACTTTTGCTCTGAGTGTAGTATGAGATGTCACTGGCAAGTCTGAAGAAAAGCCATGGCATGATCTGACTGTCACTCTAAAAAGTTCATTCTAGCCTCACTACTAACCCTAGAGGTAAATGTAGAAGCAAGCAAACTAGTTAGGAGGTAATTGCAATAATCTAAATGAGAAATATGATAGCTTGTATCAGTGTGATTGCAGTAGAAGAACCTGAAGGCAGAACCCACAGAATTTACTGATGGATTGGACTCAAGGTATGAGAAAAGGAGAGAATTCAAGGAAAGAATTCTAAGTTCTGTGGTTTAAATAACTGATTTGAGTAAGTTAAATCTGAAGTAGTAGGTCCTTAGTGTTAAGATATGGGCTTCATGCAGAAGCACCTAGACAACCCAAGAGGTGGAAGGAATGAGTGCAAGGGTGAGGAGATAGAGGTTGGGAGAAAGACATGGAGAGAAAGATCCTGAAAACACTGATTGAGATTGATATTGAGTTTGAAGATAAAGTGGTAACAATTTGTGAAGCAGGCCTTAAAAATTATGAATAAATTCTATTTATTTAGAACTCTGTAAATGATTGAAAAAAGTAACTGTAGAGATAGAAATATGCAACATGACATTATCTATCTAAAAGATGGATAGAACAAAGGACAAGAGAAGATTTTCATCTATTTCACACCATCTCAGAAATGCACGTAAACTGATGGTTGGCAAAATGTGCATCTGATCCCAGAGACGGTCCCACAGACAGCTGCTGTGGTGAAGGCATGTGCACGGGCTAATATATATCTTTAGACATTTAAACAATCATTTACACAAGTTCATTCCAGACCATCACGGAGTGCAAACCCTTATTCCATTCTGTACATGTATATTTGATTTTTATAAATATTCCAATGTGATTTGAAGGTTATCTTCTTGTCAAAGTCATTTAAATAATGATGGGGACTGAGAGTCAGAAAATAGGATGCCATCATAAAGCAATGGAACTACTCTCCTTCTGTAGTTCAGAAATTACTTCCAAACATATCTTGGGCAACAAAATATCAAAATACTCAGCCAGTCTCTTAATATGATTTATTTAAAAGAAAGCTTTATTATGAATATATCAATGTATTTTTTAATAAGCTTTACATTATAGTCACACATTTTTTTACAATATTGACAATGAAGGGGGTATATTTATTAGTAAAAATTTCTCTTAATTTTATTTCTTGATTTATTTTAACTAGTTCCTCATGTAATATTTTAAGTGGGTAAAAAATTATTAATGAGCCTGTTAGTAAATGGAAAATGTCTGAGAATTTAGGTATAACCTGGAATTTTGGAGAATACTCTTCATTTATTCTAATTTTTTTTTACAAAACTAAAGAAGATGAAGAAAAGAAGACAGTGCCAACTAAACTGAAATTAGCTTTCACTCTTTGCAAAAAGGATGTTTTCCCCCTCTGTCTTGTATTTCCTCTTTGTTTCCCTGGGAGAAAAGAGGATAAGAAAAACATATTACTCAAAATGAGCTTGAGACTGAAAAAATATAATAAAATCAAGTGATAGGCTACAAATAGCAAAAGATCTCAGCAAATGAAATATCTAATGAATGTGTAGGAACTGACAAGAAGAAAAGGAATGTGAAGGAAGTACATATAAATTCAATCACACGAAAGGTCTAAAAATGTCCCTAACAAAAGTTGGTCATCAGACAGATAAAAAGAAAATCAGACTTGAAGTCAAGAGAGGATTAAATAAGGCAGTCTATTCCCTCACAGAATAACACCTGGGTTGGAGAGACGAGGTTGTTAATATAGCTTATTCACTCAAACATCGAGAGGAATCAACCCATATGATCCTTCAGTGAAAGTACAAACCCAGTATTTATTTGCACAGTTGGGTATGTGTCTCACAATAAGACCAACATGAGGAAAGAGCCTGGACTGAGAAACAGGAGGCCTTGGATTAATACCAGGCCCATCACAATCCACCAGTGTGTTTTAGGAAGTCCCTGTATCTCAGCTTCATCATCTATAAAATGGAGACTTGGGCCAACTAGTTTCTAACACCCCTTCTGGTTCTATTGCTTAATAATTTATACAATCTCTTTCATTAAATGTCTGGTATTTGATCCCTAAATGGTAGAAAGATAAATTAATCAACTTCAGACCTTGTGATCAACCTTTTCGATGTCTCTTCACTTTTATTCTTAGAGTCCAGTCTTTAAAAGTTTTTTAAATAAATGTTCATTACTTTATTAACTTGTCCATTTTTCAAGTCTCAGGATTTATGGAATCGCATCAGCCTGGAAATACCCATAAAAATGAGGTGATTTTCTCTTGTGGCTCTCTAGGATAGCACCATGAGCTGTACAGAATTATCACTTACTGGAACATGACCTGGAAAATCCCAGAGTTCTCTATACGTGGAACTGCTTTTTGATTTCAAAGATTGTTGGTACTGGATTAGATCTGAGAAAACATCTAATAATTACTTAAAATAATTATTAAATAGTTCTTTAAAAAGTCATTTTCTTTAGTACATTTAAAATATGCTGTATTTTACAGCATAAAACTGAGCTTTTAAAAACTAAGTATACATGTAACTTTTCTATTTTATCAGTTACTCTATAAAAGACTACACTTTCCATCCACATACTTCACCAAAATTACTTATACTTGTCACTCGAAACCATTTAATTTTAAAAGCTGATTATTTGTTTATGGGGCTAAAACTCAAATGGACATTGGAGAACACAGCAATAGAGTGCAGAGGGTCTAGAAACAGATTTGTCATTAATTAGCTATATTACCATTTGATAAAATTATTTCAGTGTAAAGTGTTAAAGCAAACCTAAGCATCCAGAGAAGAAAAGTTACCACTTGCCATACACACTATCCATTAACCACAACTTATTGAGATGATATGATATCATATGCGTGTATTACACAATGTGTTATACACAGAATATATAGAACAATCAGAATAGTTGAAAGAAGCTCAATGTTTTTACTGATAACTCTAAATCTGTGAATGTTTTAGAGAATATCAGAACTTAGAAAATAAAATATCTCTTATCTGGGAAATTCACCTATTACCATCTCTCATTCCAATGCTATCCTGTCCCCCAACTCCCACCCAAGTAAACCAGATTAAAAACACCTTTTGAAATACTTCCTTAAAATTCAAGGAGCTTCTTATTTTCAATAATTATGATTTGGTGATTACATGGATCTTAAGAGAACTGTTGACTTTTAAGCTCTAATAAGAAATTCAATCTGTAGGAAATTGTTCTAAGAAAATAACCATAAATGATTGCAAATACTAACACATAATGGAAATGCTAACACATAAAAATTGTAAATAGCCTATATATTAAAAAGGAGTTTACTTAGATGTAGATATAGATTAAAATTACATTATACCATGTAACACTATGTAATTTTTTATCACAAATATTTAATAAAGATGCTTACAAATTAAAAAATATCCCAAAAATAATGTCTAAGAGGATAAGCAAGTTGCAAGAATATAAATAGTATTATTCCATTGCTATTGTTGTTTTTAACCGCATGTGAAGTGAATGCACAGCAAATGTTAGCAGAGGTTATCTTATCCTATTGTTGTTATCCTGTTGTGTCTTATCTGCCTAACTAGTCCGCTTCAATAGGCCTCATCATATTATTCAACTGGCTTTTCTTTTCTCTGAGACAGGTCAGGCAGCTCAAGCACATATTATCTGGCTACAACAAAAGTACACTTTTCTATTTTAGTTTCAATCTTTTTTATCTTCCTTTAGGAAATCAAAGTCAACTTCAAATAGATTGAACAAATTGAGGTCACATACCTCTCATTTGATCAGCCCTCTTCTTCTCAAACTGTTCATTGATTTTAAATATTTAAAACCTCAAGTACTGACTTCATAAGATAAAACTAACATAAGGGCAGCTGTTCCAGGCCCAGTGTCAACCAATTTGGGGGAGATCATAACATAGGCCAGAAAAGGGCAGGACAGAAGAACACTTCAACGTATCAATAGTCACAGTATTTATAACATTTAGAGCAAATCATATAGCTTGTCTTTTTTGCTACCAGTATTCCTTCTGAACAGGGGAAGTTGAAACATACTAATGTCTTGAAAAGGAGGAACTGCATTAATGAGTAACACAATATAACTTTTAGGTGTGACATTTTGTGGAAAGGGGAATGTTGTTTGTATTGGCACCCACAACACAAGTATGGGAGGAATTTAATTTTCCTTTCTTTATGACCAGCAGCATCTGTTCATTGGACAATTGCAGGTTCTTTCCCAATAGGTGTTTATATATTCTAGTCATATGTGGTGAGGGGAGGAATGCACAGTGAAAGAAACATATATTGGGTGATAATGGACTATAAATGGTGTTTTTCTGTGTTGGTTAAAGAAAAAACTTTATAATCAATATCGCATTTGTAAGTAAGAGTGGGATACTTAACTTGATAGTTGTGGATCTGCACTCATATCTGTCTTCTCAAATCAATCTACAGTGTAGAGGTGGCCATCCACAGGCAGCAGCCCTTAGAGTCAAAACAGGGGACAGGAAGTGACAAGTATTAACAAGAAGGTGGCTTCAGGGCACTGGCCACTCAGTAGAAGCAGACAAGGTGCAGGAAGATATGGCTACTCTTCTCCTTGAACTTCAGCAGTGATTCCATCTCATTCTCCAGTCCTCCTGTGCTGAATGCACTGGTGGAGCTCACAGGTGAGGGATACCTCCAGGATAGCCTCTTCTTGGTTGTCCTGGATGTCCATGTGGGTCATGTGCACTGGTGTCAGGTCTCCTGCTCACTGGAATTCAGGTCTTCCATCTTTTTGCAGGTGAGGATCAAGTAGAATAGATGTTTGCAGTTCTGCAACTCCTCTGGCTGGGGCTTGATGTGCTTATTTCTATCCAACATGTGTAAAATGCCATTTTGTTGGTAAAGAGTTCTTTGTCTTTTCTTAGGAGACCATTGTACATCTCATCATATGTGGTTTTGAAATCATAAATATTGGGCTTTTTGGGCACTGGCCCCAGAAGCCTCATATGAGTCCCTGTTCCAAAGAGCTAGATGCAATCCCAATTTGCTAAAAATGTTGTGCCTCTCTGTGCTCTGGTTCTAGTTGCTCGAGCAGACCACTGCCTGGCAGTGGCAACCAGCACATGAAGACAGTCTCAGGGTCCCAACTTTCTGGCTCCAGACCAGAATTTAATTTTTCTAACTCAAAGTTTTCTCAGCTCTTCAATGAAAATAATACCACCAGCTTCACAGGATTATGGAAAACCATAAATGAGCTAATGATTCTACACAGAAAGCATAGAAAGCAGTACTTGGAATGATAATGTTGAAGGAATAATAGTAATCCTCTATTGTTTATTGTGGAGCTGGCAGTGAAAGTTAATGGAGGTGGGAGTAGATGTTACAGGCACAGAAGCAGAAACAGTATAGTGGGAGCGTACTTAGCAGTAATATATACTGATTACGGTGACATTCCTGAAAATCAAGGAGGACCTCATCTGTTACACCCTAAATCAGGAATCAGCAAACTACATCCCACCTTCTGACTTTGTATGTCCTGAAAGCTAAGAATGTTTAAAAACATATTTTAATGATTATATTTAAAATGATTACATACCCATAAAGTCTAAAATACCAGCTGATCCTATAGAGGAAAAGTTTGGTGACCTCTGCCTTGTATTGTTGATTACTGCAAGTCTCCCAGGACATCCCTTACTCTTTGTCCAAATACCCCTCTATTCCAAGCAAATTTAGCTACCTCTTCCAAATACCCATATGCTGAGCCAAATTCTCTAAAGCATCTCACTTTCCTCACCTTCTGAAGATATAATTTCTCTCTTTTCTCTCCCACACAGCTGGTAACTTTAAGCCCAGAACAGGAAATATTAACTTCCTTGCTCTTAGTAACACATCAAGGCTATTCTCTGAAAATTTCAAGTTTCTTTGAAGTTCATACTTCAAATTAAGCATATTAATTAAGATGGCATTCATTATGGTTCATTAACAACCAATCCAGTATCTTACTGGCTTAAAACAACAGAGGTGCTTTTCGGCCAATGCAGAGGTTCCTGAAGGCTGGTGAAGGTGGTGGGGCACCAGGCAGAACTTCTTCCAGTCTTTAATCTGCTTGTATGCATAAAGAATCTCCAATAACGGGGACTTTTGGCCAAAATGGAGGCGTAGATAGACACACTGTGCCTCCTTGCACAACCAAAAAACGACAACAAAAATTTAGAAATAAAAAAAAAACAACCAGTACTAACAGAAAATTGAACTGTATGGAAGTCTGACAACCAAGGAGTTAAAGAAAAAAAATCCATCCAGACTGGTACAAGGGGTGGAGTGGTGCGACTGAGTGGAGAGGACTCATGGCTAAGTGGCAGCAAAGCAGTGGCTGGTGGACCCTGGGTACACAGGTGGCAGAGGGCTGACCCAGCAGGGTGTTGGATTGTGGAGGAGCAAGGCACACAAGACGGCTGGTGGACCTGGTGGTCCCATATTTGTGTGCAGATAAACCAGGCGAAACTGCGGAGGGAGACAGACTGTGCAACCCATGGTCCCAGTGAGGGAAAATCGAGCCTTAAAACACCAATTGAAAACATCTGTGGGGTTGAGGCACAGGGAGAGACTCCCAGCCTCACTGGAGAGTTCATTGGAGAGACCCACAGGGTCCTAGAATGTACACAAACCCACCTACATGGGAATCAGCACCAGAAGGTCCCAGTTTCCTAGGGGGAAGCAGCAGAAGTGACTGAAATCCAGCAGAGAGCAGAGCAAGTACCATTGTTCCCTCTCAGACCCCTGCCACACATACAGGATCACAACCCAGTAATATGGGTTGCCCCGCCCTGGTGAACACCTAAGGCTCTTCCCCTCACTACATAACAGGCTTACTGGGACAAAACAAATGGCCCAAAAGAAAGAACAGTTCAAAGCTCCAGAAAAAATACAACTGATGAAGAGATAGCCAACCTATCAGATGCACAGTTCAAAGCACTGGTGATCAGGATGCTCACAGAATTGATTGAATTTGGTCACAAATTAGATGAACAAATGAAGCTATGCTAAATGAAATAAAGGAAAATGTATAGGGAACCAATAGTAATGGGAAAGAAACTGGGACTCAGATCAATGGAGTGGACCAGAAGGAAGAAAGAAACAATCAAACAGAAAAGAATGAAGAAATAAGAATTCAAAAAAATGAGGAGACATCTTTAAATGTTCCAACATCTGAATTATAGGGGTACCAGAGGAGAAGAGAAAGAGCAACAAGTGGGAAAGTTATTTGAACAAATAATAAAGGGGAACTTCCCCAATCTGGCAAAGGAAATAGACTTCCAGGAAGTCCAGGAAGCTCAGAGAGTCCCAAAGAAGTTGGATCTAAGGAGGAATGCACCAAGGCACATCATAATTACATTAGCCAAGGTAAAAATGGAGGAGAGAATCCTAGAAGCAGTAAGACATAAGGAGACAGTTACCTACAAAGGAGTTCCCATAAGGCTATCAGTTGATTTCTCAAAAGAAACCTCACAGGCAAGAAGGGGCTGGAAAGAAGTATTCCAAGTCATGAAAGGCAAGCACCTACATCCAAGATTGCTCTATCCAGCAAAGCTTTCATTTAGAATTGAAGGACAGATAAAGTGCTTCTCAGATAAGGTGAAGTTCAAGGAGTTCATCATCACCAAGCCCTTATTATATGAAATGTTAAAGAGACTTATCTAAGAAAAAGAAGATAGCCCTGGCTGGTGTAGCTCAGTGGATTGAGCGCGGGCTGTGAACCAGGCATCGCAGGTTCGATTCCCAGTCGCACATGCCTAGGTTGCAGGCCATGTCCCCCAGCAACCACAGATTGATGTTTCTCTCTCTCCCTTCCCTCTCTAAAAATAAATAAATAAAATCTTAAAAAAAGAAAAAGAAGATAAAAACATATACAGTAAAATGACAGCAAACTCACAATTATTAACAACCACATCTAAAACAAAAACAAAAGCAAACTAAGCAAACAACTATAACAGGAACAGAACCACAGAAATGGAGATGACATGGAGGGTTAGCAATAGGGGAGTGGGAGGAGGAGAGAGGGGGAAAAGATACAGAGAATAAGTAGTATCAATGGTAGATAGAAAATAGATAGGAAGAGGGCAAGAATACTATGGGAAATGTAGAAGCTAAAGAACTTATAAATATGACACATGGACATGAACTAAAGGGGGGAATGTGGGCGGGAGAGGGAGTGCAGGGTGGAGGGGAATGAAATAGCATAATCAATAAACTATATTAAAAAGAAAATAAATAAAATTAGCATGTTAAAAAAACAACACAGGTGTATTTTTCATTCATCTAATGATTCCATCTCTGGTCAGTGGAAATTTTTATTTTATGTCACCATCACTTGGAGGCCAGATGGTTAGAACCTACATCTAATTACTGATTATGACAGAGATAAGGAGAGATGGACACTCATACTGGCTCTTGAAGATGGTCTTACAGATGTGACATCTTATGCTCACATTAATGGACCAAAGTGATTTGTATGAATAGGCATAACTTCTTTAGGGAATTTCTACCAAAGAACTTGTAAGAGGAGAATGGAAAATACTTCTGGACTTCACTAAGTACTCTCCTCCTCCACCACAGTGTCCTTCACTGTTTCAGTTATCTGCAAATCTCAGAACAATTGTCCTTAATTCCTTAACATTTTAGTACATAGTTCATCTCTCTCCCCACCCCCTGTCCTTTCCACATTTTTTGTTTCAATGCTCAATGATGTTAATTTCTCCATACATATCTTTCCAATATCTGCCACTGAGTTAGTTGCCTTTGTTATCATTCCACCTCAGATATCAGCCACTATGGTATGTATAACCTGGACCTTGAAATGACTGCAGTCCCTCCATAATCTCAAGCATGTCATGCTTCTATTAATACTTCCAATCTTTCTATCTTAGCCCCTCTCATCTGCCAATGTCTCAATCTACTATAATCTCCAAACTACTGACCCTAACCAAAATTTTACCACTGATCACTCTCCCCTTAATATCTTCATTTATCTTGATTGTTCTTATGTTTCATAGTCCATCATTACAATCACTCCCTTGCTTAGTCTGTCTGCTCTTTGGTCCCTGTCACCCTCCTTCTTACTCACTTAGAAAAATGGAACCCAGTTTAAATCTGATCTGCACCTACTTTATATCTGCACCCAAATAGCTTAATGACCTTAGAGAAACACTTAACAGTGCTAATTTCAGTTTAAATTCATGATCATGAATTTTAAGTGGGTCTTTATAACTTGCCAGAAATACAAGAATATTCCCCTAATCAATTTATTCTGCCATTCTCTTGTAGGTCATTATTATTCAATGTGTGGTCCAAGGGCCAGCGGAATAAGCATTGCCTGAGAGCCTGTTGTTATAAATGCATAATCACAAGTGGCATCCTAACTCAGTGTCAGAAGTTGCATTTAAATATAATACTGAGGTAATCCATTTGTACGCTAAAATTCAAGAATCTCTATCCTAGACAATGGTCTCACATGGGCTGCAGATGATGTCTCCTTTGACAATTCTTATTTGTCTGCCTAACTTCTAACATTGAGAGGCCTTAAATCTCCATCTTCAGACATGTTCTCTATCTGCACTCAACACTTTAGTTTAGATCATCTAGTCTCATTCCTTTAAATATTCTGTAGAACTGCAGTGTCAATCATAAATCACCAATTATACACTTTTTCATACACTTCAGATATTTGCATCCAGTTGTACTCTACTGTATACTGTATATCCCCACTGGAGTGTCTAATAGGTACTTTAAATTAAACATACCCAAAACAAAATTCTTGATTCTCTGTCCATCCCTCCCAAATCTGTTTCTCCTATGGTATTCTCTATTTTATTAAGGCAACTTCATTCTTCAAATTGGTTCGACCAAAATCTTGGCGTGATCCTGACTCCTCTCTTGTGCCTGACATCTAGTCCATCAAAAAGCCTAATTGAACCCTGGCTGTTGAGGCTTAGTGGATTCAGTGTTAGCCTGTGAACCAAAGGGAAGCTGGTACAATTCCCAGTCAGGGAACATGCCTGGGTTGAGGGCCAGGTCCCAAGTGGGGGGCATGTGAGGGGCAACCACACATTAATGTTTCTCTCCCACTTTTTCTCCCTCCTTTCCCCTATCTATAAAACTAAATAAAATCTTGGAAAAAAATCTAATTGGCTGTATTTTCAACTACATCCAGAGTCTGACCATGTCTCACTTCCTCCATTGTTACCATCCTTATTAAAATAATCATTATCTTTCAAATGAATTGTACTGAAAGCTTTCTAACTAGCCTTGTTTCAAGCTTCCTTACTGGTCTTTTTTCCACTTTTCCTCTCTCGATAGCCTCTTTATTCACTATATTGAATAATCCTTCTCAAGCCAGTTAGATAATGTCAATTGTCTGCTCATAATTTTCCATTGGTTTTCCATTATCATTAACATGAGAATGAAGTTTTTAAGGACTTACAATGTCCTATATTCTGGCTTCACCTTAACTTTCTAATTTTTTTCATTGCTCAATTCTCTCCAGTTAGATTGGCCTTTTTGTATACTTTAAACATGCCAAACACACTGTCAACCCAAGGACCTTTCTATCTTGCTTTTGTCTCTGCTTGAAATGTTCTTCATTCAAGTAGCTGTCTAGCCAGCTTCTTTATTTCCTGTAAGTCTCATAGCAGAGGCCTTCTCTCCCTTCAGAAAAAAACATGGTATCCCAACTCCATCACTTTCTATTCTTTATTTATTTTTATGCCCTACATTATGCTCTCATAATACTTACCACTGCCTAAAATAGTTTATATGTGCATGTATATTATTGTGCTTAGCACATAATAGGCACTCAATAAAAGCTAGTTTTATAAAATGATAATTAAATTGTTAGACTAATCATGGGACTCCTGGGGAAATTTCAAAAAAACTTTTTAATTAAATAGCATACAATTTTATTTTCAATTTTAAATTAATAAATTATTATTTATAAATATTAGAAAATACAGGGGGAGATATAATAAGGAAAATGGCAAATACTAAAACTATCAATTAGAGAAAGTAATTATCAGCATTTTCATATGTTTTATTCTCCCCCATTTTATTATGAACACACTTGTGTATATATACACGAAATTGAGATAGTTTATGTATAATACTCTTTTTTAAAAAATTATTTTATTGTTGGGATTATATCCTAAGAACCCTGAGACACCAATCCAAAAGAACCTATGCACCCCAATGTTCATAGCAGCACAATTTACAATAGCCAAGAGCTGGAAGCAACCCAAGTGCCCATCAGCAAATGAGTGGATTAAAAAACTATAGTACATTTACACAATGGAATACTATGCAGCAGAAGGGAA
Organism: Tonatia bakeri; assembly: GCA_004024845.1. NCBI lineage: Eukaryota > Metazoa > Chordata > Mammalia > Chiroptera > Phyllostomidae > Tonatia > Tonatia bakeri. The sequence goes on from PVIA01010545.1 coordinate 39,083, forward strand.
GAAGGAGCTCCTACCCTTTGCAACAGCATGGATGGATCTGGAAAGCATTATGCAAAGCAAAATAAGCCAAGCAGTGACAGACAAATATCATATGATCTCACCTTTAACAGGAAACTAATCAACAAAAGTAAAAGGCAAACAAAATATAACCAAAGACACTGAAATTGAGAACAGGCTGACAATGACCAAAGGGGAGAGGGGAGGCATTTCAGGGGAAAAGGGTGAAGGGTTTGCAGGAACAATTATAAAGGACACAAGGACAATAGCAAGGGGAGATGGAAAACAGGGGAAGGGGGTGGGGAGGGATGGGTGTTGGGGTAGGGTGGGGGTAAAAGGCAGAAAACTGTACTTGAACAACAATAAAAAATAAAATTAAATAAAAATAAAAATTATTTTATTATTGTTTAATTACAGTTATCTGCATTTACCCCCCACCCCAGCCAAATCCACCTTCCTCTTTTGCTTCCACCCCACCTTGGTTTTGTCTATGTGTCCATTATAGTAATTCCTGAAAACCCTTCCCCTCATTATCCCCTCCCACCTCCCTGTATAATATTCTCTCCTGCCTTTCCATCTCACATTATATCACAAGAATTTTATCTAAAAATGATTTAATTGCCATATAATGATTCTGTCTTATAAACACCATAATTTATTTAGCCATTTTATTACTGTTAGACATTCAAGCTAGACATTTCTAAATTTTTGCTATTTTTAAAAATTTTAAGGAACTTTCTTGTACATAAATATTTCCTAATCTCTAGTTATTTAAGATGATACACAATTGATTGAATTACTGAGTCAAAGGGAATATTTGAAAGAATTTTGATGTATATAATCAAATTAACCTTCATAAAATTTATGCTAACATTCCTATAAGAAGAATCTAAGAATTTAGATCTCACTATATTTTTGATAGTCTATAATCCTTTGTTCATGTTTTTAAAATTGCTAATCATATCAATGAAAAATACTATCTCATTATTGTTTTAATGAGAAAATTTGTGTTAGTAATGAAATTGATCAGTGTCTGCATAATTTGAAACGAATGCTTAAGTCCATGCTCTGCCCAACAGTTGTCTCAGTCAAAGCATGTGTCCTGGAAGCATGAATCCTGCCTCTGCACAAAGAAAGAAATCACTTCAATCTTATTCATTAAAAATGGGCTTGCCAAGCAACACTTTATTATTTATTTTCTAACATTTACCTGGCCCAATGCTGTCTTGCAACTAATCCATTCAACATCTAACTATGGGGTGTGTATTGATAGTAAATAAGCCACATAATTTATAATGACTATTTCAAGAATTGTTTACCTGTGAAAACATGAGATTCCTTCTCTGTGAATTCAAACAGTGCCTCCATCAAAACCTCCAAATCAACCCAAATGGATTCATCATAAGAATTTTATATCTCAGATTTCCTTAAGGAAATGGACCAAAAACATAATTTATGCATAGACAAAATAAACAGTTACTTGTTTCAGTGTGATTTGCAGGCCACCGTTAAATCTTTCTTAGCCAAAATAACTTATGTAACTTTCCATCCACAGTGTCTTTCATTTTGCCATTATAGAGACAATGAATTCCAGTGGTTTCAAGTGTGCATTTGTGGTACCAGGAGCCAGCATTAACACGAGAGGCTCTTTGAACTCACTAGCCATGTAGACCTTTTTGATTCATCTTCAATGGTAACTTAGAGCTAAAGAAACTGCAGGTTGTAAGGAAGAATATTTCAGAACATAAGGCACTATGTTAGAAAAAAGTAAGTTTTAGGTTCCAAAATTTGAGGATGAGAAGTTGAAAGTGTACTCTGAGATAATAATGCATTGGGAAATAAAGTAGTAGTGTCTTCCTAAAGAATTACATTAAGAAATATTCTTTCACTAGAACAGATATGGTGGGAAATAATACAGTCAGGAAATGAAGAGTTCCATTGCAGGAAAGAAACAGGGAGTAAAACTGGAGTTGCTCTGTGTCTGCCTATATTAGGGCCATGGTTCTCACACTCCAGCTGTGCTACAAATTCCAGAAGGGTTGTTGAAACACAGACTGCTGGGCTCCAACCCGAGTTTCTGACTCAGTAGGTCTGAGTGGAACACAAGTGGGGCATTTTTAACAAACTTCCTAGACATCTAATTAAATTTGAATTTCATATAAATAAAATATTTTTCAATTATAGATATAATTTGTGCAATATTTATCTGAAATTCAAATTTAGCTGGGTGTTCAGCATTTTATCCAGCAACTCTGGAAAAACTGTGAGAAAGCTCCCACAAAAGTGGAGCAATAATCCATCTTCTAAACCAAAGAAATAGAGATATTTTAAAAAATGATTTTAGAAACAACATAGGACTGATTTTACTTTGAATTAGTGATCTATCTTCTGAATAGATTCTGCTCAGTGCTGTTCAGCAGGCTGGAGAGATAATAAAGACAAAAGGGATAGAAGCCTGGAACTGAGTAGAAAGAAACCAAAAACTGTGGGACTAAATTTGTGCCATACCTCCCCCCTCTATCAGCTTGATCATGTTCTGTAAGTGTTAAACAATCCAAGAAGCAGGATCAGGAAATAGGTGAAATTGAAAGCATTCTCTATGTAGAGCTATATTAGTTCATACCCAATAAGGAAAATTCCAGTACTTATAAAACTAAATTTAATGCAAAAATTTGGTTTAAAGGAAATGAAAGATCAGAGAAAGTTAAAGAGGAAGGTATGTTTATCACAAAATATGTAATTGAAGGTGGCCGCTACCTCCCATAGGCTGAGAGAACAAAGGGATGCTTCCACCCTGAACCCATGGTTACTGTCACATTGACAATTCTGCAGTGGCATCTGAGCTACCTCATCTGGAACCAAGGCACACAGTCTTCCAGTAACCATCGCTAACATTGCCACTGTTTCTGCTGGTGGTACCACCACCACTTTAGAAAGTACTGCCAGAAGCTAGAAATGAAAATGGCTATCCATTATTCCTGCCTTCTAATCTCACTCTGATATCTCCCATTGGATAAACATGACAGGGCACCAGCTGGCAAGGGAATTATTTGGAGAGGTTTAGTGCATAGCCTTCCAGTTCTGGTAGGCAAGAAGACCACATAAAAGGGTTACTATGAAGCTGAGAGAATAGTCTGTTCGGCACAGTCTGTTCCTGGCAGCACATTTTCATATCCACATTCTTCTCATTATTAAACTTCCTGACAACATCAGTTTTCCACACAACAAAAAGCGGAGAATTTTCATAAATACAAATATAGGACATCTGTCCAGAAAGTATCCACTATGTGCTATGAAAAATAGAGACATTTACTGAAGAAGATACAAGATATAAAAAACATTGTACATAGGATAATGATGCCTCAGTCCCCTTCAAAGTAGACACCTTGGTACCACATACAGTTCTCCCAGCATCTCTTCCACTGTTCAAAACACTCTGCAATATCCTTTGTTGGGATCACCATCAGCTGCTCCATCACATTTTCAAGTCTTATTGATCTGATGATAAGGTAATTTTAGTTTGGGGTAAAGCCAGAAGTCACAAGGTGCCAAATCTGGGCTGTAGGGGGACTGAGTCACCTGGGTGATTTGATATTTCACCAAAAAGCTCTGCACGAGATGTGTTGTATGAGCAGTCACATTATGGTGATGAAGCTGCCAATGACATGTTGCCCGTAGCTATAGCAGTTTGAATCATATGAACCATTTTCACAGAGGAATGTTTAAGCTTAATGCAAAATTTGGTGCAGATTTGTTGCTTTACTCAGTCATTTTGAATGTGATGGCCACATAGTACATGTTCTCACTCAATGGCATCTACCACCCACCCTGAGTAGTACAGTGAAGTCATCATTGTTCACATTCCAGCCCACTCTCCTTGGCTGCCAGGTTACATTGATATTCTGACAATCATTCTTGTTAGATTAATAATAGCTGGAATTTTTCTTGACAGACCTCATATACTCATTCATTTCCTAAAAAGGGCACATTTTAAGTCAAATAAATGACTGGATAATATTAATTGCATTTCTAATTTAGTTACCCACTCACTAAGATGTATTATTACCTAAATACACAATTGTAACACTTCTACATAACATAGTAGGAAAAGGGAAGAGGAAAAATAATATATAAAATATGTATAGAGCAAGCAAACAGGAAAATATGAGTAGCTGCTAGTCATCATTTCTGTAGCTATCCATGAGAACAGAGTTGGTATTTATAACTTCTTTAATTTCTTTTTTTTGAGATTTTATTTATTTATTTTTAGAGAAGGAAGGGAGGGAGAAAGAGAGAGAGAGAGAAACATCAATGTGCGGTTGCTGGGGGCCATGGCCTGCAACCCAGGCATGTGCCCTGACTGGGAATCGAACCTGTGATGCTTTGGTTCACAGACCATGGTCAATCCACTGAGCTACACCAGGCAGGGAACTTCCTTAATTTCTAACCTATGTCTTCTTTCCTTTGCTCCAGTAAATGCCTCAGCTAACTGGTGTTTTTTTATCTGGTGTTTGATCTAAAAATTTATTTCTGAATGTTCTGATAACTTATTGGCCCCATTTTTCCTGGATTTCTGTGATCTTTCATTAATGTTTACTACTGTACATAGAAATCATGGAAGTACTCACAAGCACCCCAGAAAATCCCTAGGTTTTTGTGTTCTCCTGCTTCTGTCAGCAACAGTCTGTTTCCATTTGATACATAGAATAAATAAACCCTAACTGCTATAGTAGCCCCATTATTTGCCTCTTATTTCAAAGGCATGGAGAATGCAAAGTAACCAGGGGACAGTTTCAACTTTGATTTTATTGAAAATAATATTGTGATCCTTAGAAACTCTCTTCCTGGGAACTAAAACTCCTAAACCAGAAAAGTTAAAAATTTTGGGAATGAAAATATTTATGAGTGTGTTGTTAGGCTCATTATGATATGAGTCATTCTGGCTTCCACTCTTGACTCCTAGACTTCTGCATTCTTGCTGTGAAAGAAGCAGCATGATATATTCCTCACAGGTTCAAAACATATATTACACCCTATAGGGAAGTAACCAACTACAAGGTGTTGTCTCCAAGCTGGTATTGAGAATTGCCTCTCATCCTATATGACCAGCTGCTTGAGAATGATGAGGTAAATGCTACAACCAGATATGCTCACACAGGGGATTACTGAGGAGTCTGACTCACCTTCTCGTGCAATATATTTGTTTGAAGGTCACATGGAGCACTGTTGTTTGGTGAAAACATGTTGATGCAACCACTATTTCTATTGTTACTACTGACTAGAGACAACCTTTTTTCCCTTTGTCCCACTTTTCAGTTTTCTGTCAGTAGTTCCCAGGAGCAGAACCTAGCAGAACTGTGTCTGAAATCTAACAAGCAGCCTTCTAGCTCCATTGTTAGAGAAGAGGCTATAGAAGAACAAGTATGGAGCTGAGGAACCATACATATCCTTAGAAAGAGACTGTTCTCAAAGAATATTGGAAAGCAAAATCACAGAGTCATAATAACTCTCAAAATTATTATTAACTATTTAATCCAATTCTTTTTAAATTTAAAGTCCCAGTTCTCATCAAGGGCATAATAAAGCCTTATATAATACAAAATGAGACCACTATAATCAGTAATCTAAAAATTACTGAGCCCTTAATATAGGCCAGGCAATTTTCTCAGCATTTTCCTTGTGTTAGCCCTTTGAACTTTCAGACAATCCTGTGGATGAGCACTATGATGGTCCTAATCTCAGTGATGAGGAAACTGCTATAAAGAGTTTAAATAATTTTCCCAAGGTCACCCAGGAAGCAAATAGTGCAGCAGGAATACAAACTCAGCCCACCTGACTCTGTAGTCCAAGTTCTCAATCACTAGGATGACCCTACCTCTCTGACCTAACCTCATTTTTACATACAATGCCTCATAAAAAAGTGACATTATTTTCAAAGCAGCTTGCCAGGACAAAATTTAGTTTAATTGTCCTTTTGGGTCTTATTATCAACACACTCAAATGAATTAATAAATTAAATTAACATATACTAGACAGATCAAACCCACAACTTCAGCCTGATCTCTTGTTGGGTGAACACAGACCTATAAAAACAGGTACAGTTAAAGAAATAATACAATGTCTGGCATAAATCAAGCAAACAATAACACATACATATGAATGGATTGATCATTTCTGTCTGCAAGGTGTAACATGTACCCAGCATGTTTGATGTAGAGTAAGCCCACTTTTTTCTGAATGCTAGATATTAAATACCTGTAAACTTTATTAACTTCCTTTTCTACTCTGTATCAAATAACAGAAAGCTGCTTAAGTCTAACATCTGTGTTTTAGAAGAAAGGCAAAACTTACCAAATCTTGTAAGTTAACTAGACGAGGTTATTGGGCTACAAATCCTAAAAAATATACTGACATTTTCTTAGGTCAGTCATCATGGAAGCAATATATATCAGGAAATCCTAAGTAAAGGTTTGACTTTTGGTGCCCTCTCTAAAGTCTTGAATATACTTTAATTATTTTTGACTTATGAATAATATTGAATCCAATTAGAAATAAGGTTATCTTCAAGGGTGGACCCATAAAGAGAAACCTCTGGTTTTCACAGCAAACACCAAGAGAGCCTTTAGACATGAGCTTTCTTGGTCCTGGACCTATATATAATCACGAGTCCTGATTCTCCTTGTCCTTAGCTAATATAAATTGAAATTGTAATGTGGACATTATTATCCCTTCATGAAAAAAGTAATAATGAATGTCCTGACTGTCCTTCATCCTAGTAATGTATCTGGACCAAACTAAAAGACAAAGAAGTCCTTTGATGAAACCAACAAGATGGACACAATGTCTTAAAAGGTTCCTTCTCCAAGTTATGTTTTTTTTTTCTACTTGCCATTCTTGTTTTCCATAACTTTTATTGCCCTTTATGCATTTATTTTTATACACTGCAAGACCACTTAACTTTTGCCATTAAAAATAAGTTATAGAGAGTAATTTCGTAGCTATAACTTTGGTTCCTTTCTCTACTATGCTGAATCAAATTCCTTCACGAAATGCTCTACCCCTCCTCATTCTTACCCTACCCTCGGCAGCTGCCTTCTTATGTTATTCCAGTGAGAAAAGATTGTTAATGTAATATCAAAATTTTAATTTACTCTTACCTTTCTTTTTAAAAATTAAAAAAAATTCTCACCTGAAGATATTTTATTATTGATTTTATAGAAAGAGGAAGGAAGAGTAAAACATCAATAACTTGCCTCCTGTGCATGCCCCACTGAGGATTGAATCCAAAAATCCAGGTAGGCCCTGACTGGGAATCGAACCCATAGCATTTTGGTGTATGGGATGACACTCCAACTGACTGAGCCAGGGCGTTTTCTGGTTTTTAAGATATGTAAAGGAGTCAGACTGAGAGTGTCTAGTCATTCATTCATCTGAAGAAATTTTTTAATTTATTGACCAGTTAGCTACCTAGGTGCTGGTTTTCTGCTTTAGACCCTGAAGCATACAAATTTTGATATTTTTTAAATGAAATCTTAAGGCACACCCTTCATACCTAACCACCAGCTGTGTCCTCACAGCAGGCATGTCCTTAATGTGACAGGCAGGCACATTATGCTAAGTAGATAATCACAACAATTAACTTAAAAGGTTATAATTTCATCCTGTTTGCTACAGTTGGCCTGTCAAAAATAATTAGGTTAAAATAGATCTCAAGCCTCCCTCTGTAAAATTGAGAGAGAATAAAAAGGACTACAGCTAAGAACTTTTAACTTGGCCAAATTAAAGGTTCTGAAATTTCACTGCTGGATCAAACAGTAGAGAGAGATTTGGTAGACGAGTCCTTTTATTTCAGTTGGAAGTATTTGGTTTGTTTCAGTGATTCCCTGCTACTACTGCTGGAATATAGATCACCATTATCTTCAAGGGCTTACCCTCACAAAACTTCCAGTCTAGCTAATGATGCAGGATTTAAACCCATGTCACAAGCAGAGAAACAAAATAGAGCACAGTGGGCAAAATATCACTAACCTTTAATAGGGTACAGAGCATGGGTCCCCTAATAGTAGGGGAACACCATCACAATCCTGGCTTCAGGCAGGATTGAGGGGCAGGGAACAGTACAGCATTCAACACACATTATGTAACCAAGCAAGTTAACAGCTCATGCCTTCCTGAAAGGAAGATCTTGGAAACTGCAGAATTGTGTATATGACTGTGAGAATGTGCAGTGACCCATGACCCAGCCAGGGGGAGGCTCATACAGCACCTGCGTGAGCAAAGGGGGGATGTGTGCCTACCCCAGATGCCTTTGTGTCACTGGTAACCCTTGCCCTTACTAAAGATGACAGCTGAAAGAGGATCACAGACACTGGGGAGCTGACAAAAATGGCAGACACTAATGTACCAGAGGAAAAGCCAGATATTAGATCACGCAGGCAGTCAGCCTCGAGGTCTGAAGAGAGGTCTATAGAAAAGGCTGCTTGAAGAAGATGGCAGCAGAGCTGACAGTGCTGTGGGGACCTGCCTGGCCACCCAGACTCGTAAGAGATGCTTGGGACTGAACTGTGACTGGGAATACTGAGCTGCTGACTTTGTGCTCTTCTGAAAGATGCTACCTCTGAGTGATATATTCTGAAACCAGCCTGGTTTGGCAGAGGGAAACAGGAGTATTTGTTTTTGGGTATTTTTAAAGGGAGCGGGACTTAACAGCAAAAACCTGCCATTATTCTAAATCTGTAAGCCTTTAGATAAACAACCCCTTTCCTTCTTCACTAAACTCTTGCCTTGGGAGTCATGTCTCTCGGTGGCAAGCACTCGAGCCCCAGGTTCGTTCCCAGCAGCATTGGTGGAGTTCTGTAACAGCCTCACTGGCTAAGATCTGGGTGGTCTAGAAAATGAAAATCACTGTGGCTTTCATCAAAGACTGCTTGAAATTTCATACAACATTCTTTTGTATACTAAAAGAAACTCTATATATTATATTTACATAAAATTGGACCCCTATATACTATGACAGATCACAAAAAGTACAGGATGAACAGTATAGATGCAAATTGTGTCAATACTGTCTGTTTTCACAGAAGCTCTTCTTACACATTTTTATACAGTCCTAATGTTTATCCTCATTTTTCCAGAAAGAATGTGAGATGCACTCTCTGTCTTTTTTAATTTACTTCTCTTCAGAAAATTTCCCATTATTTTTATTTTTTACAAAGTTACAGTGACAAAAACATTATAATTATCTTATTTTCAATTCCTAAATGCATTTGTATGTTTGGCTGACTTATATTAAACTGTTTTGTTACAGTAGGCAGCTAGTTAGGTATTAGCAAAAAAGAAGAAAGCAAAACTGACTAAGCTTAATTAAGTTGGCAAATGACAGCTTCCCAGATTCCCTAGGGGATAGCCCTATCCTCTGCCAAAGTGTTGTTAATTCCCAGCAGGGAGGAAGAACTGGCTTTCCAATCTTCCCAGGGAAAAAACAGTCTTTTCCCTGGGTTACTAAGGTGATGGAGGAACAGTACAGGAAAATTCCCCTGCTGAGGCATGCACAGGAGAAGCCACATGATGACCATAAAAGGGAGGGATCTAACCTGTGAAAATTCTAGGGAAAGTATCAGATAGGATACAGGCATGGAACCTGGAAAATCCAGGGAAGGGATTGGATAGTTGGAGGGACCAGCACAAGACTACAAAGAATTAGAATTAGGAAGATTGGTTAGTTTAAAAGAAAGATTACCCCTTCCTGAAACCAAGCTTAATGAAGGTCTGAGTCTCATTCATTAAAGCCAAAGGTGTGGCAGCTGTGCAGTTCTAAGCACGGGCCCAAGTGAGGGCCAAAGCAAAGTGTGACCTGAGTGGTAGACATGCAGATGGGGAAATGAGAAGCAGAGAAGTTCTCCATCTCTGAGCCCTAGCCTTCTTGAGCTTGGTGACAAGTGTGGGCTGAGGGCCCAGAGGCTGGACTTCTTTCACAGCAAGATGGAGGTAAGCCATTTGATTGTGGATGAGACATCAGGCACCTGGGGGCAGTCCTTTGTTTTTGCTTGACTAAATCTTGCCACAGTTGCTTACACCCTCCTATGCATGGGTTATTGAAATGCTTTTCTCACAACTCTGTGGAAGAATCCTACTTCCACTGCAACCATTTTCTCATGCTTGCTACCAAAGTAAACTTTATTTAGCATATTATAGTTCACAACATGCCTGAATGGCTCTGCATGTTATATAGCTTATTCATGTGCCTCGCCAGTAAACTGAGCAGGAGTCATCTGCCATATTTATCTAGATACTCCAACTCCCACACAGTGTTTATCATATAGTAAATATTAATAGCAGACACTATTATAGTTTTCCTACTTAACAACCATCCCTACTTAACCCCTTTGTCATTTCTAACAGAGCCCAGATTTCATTCAAGAACCCACCCTTTTCCATGTAGCATTATGCTTCCAGAGAGATGAGCTCTCATCCAGTCTTGGTGGGTGATTCACTTTCTAAAGGGAACACTGGTCTCATTCCTTTTGCAAGTGATTGAAGTCAGGTGATACTTAGGAAAATGTATTTTACAAGACAAAAATTTCAGTGGTATGGTATTTCTAAAGTTTGTTGCCTGAGCAATGAATGGTGTCCTCAAGAACCCATGTCCTATCCACCTTTTTTCTCTGCTATCCTCAGCAGGTTGGCTTCATCTTCAGATTAGACCTCCTTCCCTTTGTAAGATGGCAGCTCCCAGTCTTCAGATGTCATCTACAACAAGAAAATGCAGGACAGAAGTTTTATCTAATGCTTGTTAGGAAAAGTCTTTTGGGTTATCTTAAAAGGAACTTTCTTACCAGTAGAAATAGACATAGAAAGACAAAATCACTCTCCTCTGCTACATATTTTCTCCTTCATGAGTGCTATTTGGAACTGTGGCTGCCATTTCACAACCCTAAGTAGATCCAGTTTGAAGAACAGCCATCATGTCGAGGAGAGCAGAGCAGAAAGATAGAGTAATCCCTGCTGATTTAACTGACTTTGGCAACTGCCCTACCATAGCACTTACTATATAAGATAAATTTTCCCTTTTCCTTGTCTAAAGGTTTTACATTACATAATATCAAAGTTACCACAAGAATTATAATATACTCTTAATGAATGCTATTATCAGTCCTATAATGAATAGTATTATTATCAGTACTACAAAAATGAATCAAGACATTTTGTTTAAACAAGCCTTTTCAGCTTTAGTGTTACTGAAATTTTGAGGCAAATAATTCCTTGTCATGGAGGTGGCAGAATGCACTGTAGCATGTTCACCAGCCTCCCTGGCCTCCACCTCCCCGTGACTCCCCACCACCTACTTGTGACAATCAAGAATGTCTCCAAAAATTGCCAAAAGTTCTCTGGGAGATGAGAACCACTGGTCTATATGTATGATTTTATAAACAAGTAAACTTAGAATCACTTTTTAAAGATCATATAGCTATGAAGTTGTTGGAGATATAAAAATCCTTGTGTACTAATTTCCAACAGATATTTGTTGTATGGCACCTCTTTTTGTCTGTGGGCCACTGTGTTTAATGAATTAAAATTATGTAACTATGTATGGATGAAATATGAAAATGTACTAGTATTAGTTTTGCTGTTAGTGAAAAAAACTCAAAATAACAGTGCTTCAGGCAAAATGTTTTTCTCACATAAATCTAGGTCTTGATAGTAATCTGTTATTAAGAAACTGGCTACTCCTGGCTGGCGTAGCTCAGTGGATTGAGCGCGGGCTGCGAACCAAAGCATCGCAGGTTCGATTCCCAGTCAGGGCACATGCCTGGGTTGCAGGCCATGGCCCCCAACAACCGCACGTTGATGTTTCTGTCTCTCTCTCTTTCTCCCTGCCTTCCCTCTCTAAAAATAAATAAAATCTTAAAAAAAATTAAAAAAAAA
>PVIA01010546.1:0-50940 GCA_004024845.1 Tonatia bakeri
GAGCTGGGGGCAGGAAGGGAGGCAGGGCGGACCGCAGCTCAGGTGGGTTCGCCCCGCGCAGCCGGGTCCTGGTGCAGACGCCAAGGAGTCGCCAAATTCTAAATTCACTCCTGGCTTTCCAGGTTATTACGAAGATGTGTTTAACAAGGTAGGAGGACAGAGCATGTTTCATTTAACGGTTTGTTAGCTTGATTTATGGCTTTTAAATACGAGACATATGGGAAGCGGCCTCCGGGTGTGCTCTTGCCCTGGGCCTTGCCAATGCCGGAGAGGCCTGCCGAGGTGAGACCTGCAGAGCCTTTGCCTTTTCCGCTGCAACGATGGGCCGGGCCCGTGCAGGGCAGAGGGAAGTATCAGGCATGAGGCAAACAGGTGGTGGGACAGCCCCTCCCCCCATTTCCCAACTATTGGCAAATTAGGGCAGCCTCAGGAGAAAGATCCCAAGCCATATCCGTTAGTGGCCCTTCAAATTTTTGTAACATTCTTAAGAATGCAAAGTGCTTTCCTAGGAGCCCCTGATGTTACCGCCCTGGGAGGTGTGCTGGTCTGGAGTGCAGTCCCCATTTTCCAGAGGGAGAAGCTGAGGCTCAGAGCAGTTGGGGAATTTTTGGAGGCCACCCAGCCTGAGTCTGGGTCTTGGCCCTGCAGTCCAGCACTCCTTCCTCTGTCCTGTGCCTGTGCGTGTGCTCTGAGTTAGCCCGCGTAAGCTGCTCAGTGCCGCTAGGGGGTGGGCGGCAGTGTACTGGCAGGTGGAGCTGAGGCCGCCCTGCTGGCTCTGCTGCCTCCCTGCTGCAAACCCCAAGGAGGCCGCGCTTGGAGAAGCCTGGCAGAGCCCCCAGTGGGACCTGATGGCGGCTCCTTGCCCACTTATGGGGGCAGCAGGAATCCCAGGCAGAGCCTTACCAGCCTGCTGGCAGTGGCCGGGCAGGCACTGCCACAGTGGCCTGGCTCCCCTGAGACTCCGTCCCCACAACAGAGGGCGGGCACACAGTGTGCTCCTTCTGAGTGCGCTGCTCCCCTCCTTTTCTCCTTTTCTCGCACACCCACGCCAGGCTCCGTGTCGGGGCGGGCATCCACACTCGGCGGGCACCGTCTTCAGCTCCTGGCCCTCGGTGTCCAAATCAGTATCTCGCCCTTGGGACCGCTTCCAACGTGGCTCCCAAGTCTCCTTCACGGATGGCTTCATGGGGCGGTGCTGGCTCGTGTGCTCGGTCTCTGAGGGAACTGCCCCCAGGGTGGGCCCACAGGAGCCGGCCCACCTTTCTGCAGAGCAGGTCCGTGGCCTGCCATCCAGGCATCTCCGTGGTCTGGCCTCGACTTGCCTTCCTGGCCTCCTGTCCCCACCTGTCCCCTGACCACGCACTGGCTCCCAGAACGACTCGCTCTACCCGGGCAGTGTCCCTGTTGATTCTGCACCCTCAGCTTAGACCACTTCCTGTCCAGGCCTGTTAGGGTTCAGTGGCACCGATTCAGGGCTCTATACACATGTCACCTGCTTCATGAAGCCTTCTGGGTGGCCCTTCTTTCGGGGGGTAAATCTTTACACTTGGCTTTGCTCTGCCTCGTGGCCCCAAGTTCTTGCGGCCCAGTTAGCTGTGCCACTGGGAGGCGACCTCTTTGAGGGCCAGGCCGTCTGCCTTACTTGTTTTCTGCACTCTTTATGGACCCAAGTGCATAGTAGGTTCTTTAATGGGTGTTTGCTAAGGGAGGGAGTCAGGGAAATCAATATTAACCCATGAATTAGTTTCCTGTGGCTGCTCTAGAAAGTTACTACAACCTCAGTGCCTTAAAACAATAGAAATGTATTTCCTTGTAGTCCCAGAGCCCAGCAGTCTGAAATCAGTGTCACTGGAACAAAATCGAGGTGTTGGCAAGGGGTGGCGGCCTTGGGGTGTACCCACTGCTCCCCTCATCCACCTTCCCGTGGCTCCTGGGCTCTGGCTGCGTCACCGCAGCCTGCAAATGTCTCTCCACTCTTTCTTTACTGAGCCCCTCCTCTGGAGGCATCAGAGCTCCCTCTGCCTCGCTTATAAGGATTCCTGTGACTGAATTCAGGGTCCGTCCAGATAGTCCAGGATGATCCTCCCATTTCCAGATCCTTAACTTAATCACGCCTATAAAGAACTATCTCTCCCCCTCCCCCCACCTTTGTTGGCCCCAGAATTCACATTCGCAGGCCCCAGGGGTGAGGGCGCGGGCACAGCACAGCCTGTTGGAGGATTTCAGCTGTGTATGTGTTCAGACTTCTGATTCAGTCCCTCCTGGGTGTCTGGATCCAGGAGGCATTTCTTTGACTGGGAGGTGCTGAAGGTGATTCTGTTTCACAGACCGCTAGGGACAGGAGGAGCAGTTTGGAGAAACCAGCTGAGAGCGAGACCTGGGAGACCTGTTTACCATGTGCTTGTCTCTCCGAGGCTGTTCCAGGGCGACGGGTTGTTTCGCTGTACAAAGCGGGGAATCCAGACAGAAACTGGACATCTTCTGAATTGCTTTTCCCAGGCTCAGTTTTGGGACATTTGGCTGCTACGTCTTCTGTTTACAAGGGGAGGCTTCCATCCGTAAGGTCTGTTTTTAGGACAATGGAGGGAGATTGTCTCCAGGGTATATTCCGACAGCCCAAATTTTGGGCCTGAAAAAAGACATTACGTTTTCCTGTATTAAATGCCAGCTGTTGGCTTGGATTCTTGTTTATTTGAATCCTGACTCTGCCATTAGGGTCCTACTGCCCCTTCTGGTTCAAGGGCACCCTCACATCTGCAGGCTGGGCTCCTTGGTCTTTTCCGTGTTTGCGGGTCCAGTTTCCGCAGCTCTGCGGACCCCAGACAGCCCTGCACCGATCAGTTATGTGGAATAAAGCAAATGTAGCCACATCCTGTCAGCTCTGAATGGAGACAGTTTTCAGGTTTTATTTTCATCAAGTCCCAGCCAGTGCCAAAACTTTCACGCCGAAGATTCTGTAGTGTCTTGACTGGTGTAATTAGTTGGTTCCTGTTCGAAGATATTTGTCCAGTCTAATATATGTATCGACATGGCATTTGAAGTTCTTAAAAATTCTATGCTGGGGGAAAAGAAAGGGGCGCTCACTACCCTTTGGCTTTAGTGAGTCCCAGGAGCAAAGGAACCATCTATGAGAGGAACCAGTCAAGGAACGCTGGCCCCCATGGACCCCCAGGCCCCACACGCTTCCTACTTGACTCCTTTTGGGGGGCTTCAGGGAAGTGTCAGGACATCTTGACCACGTCACGTTCACCCCCAGGGCAGCGACAGACACGATGCTGTTCGAGAGGAGGCCCTGGGAGGAGTGAGATGGGTCCTCAGGTCCTCAGTCCTGGGCGCTGTACTTGCCATGGGTTGCTGTTCACCGTTTCTCGGCGCCTTTCAATTAGCTCGCTCATTTAACTGATGGCTTTTGTTATCTTGATGAACTAGGAGGGTGAGGAGGTCTGGAACAGCAGCAAAAGCCCAGCACAGACCACCCCTGCCCCCACACCCACACTGGGCTCTGGCAGGTGGTTTGAGAGACAGGTGTGACTTCTTCTGCTTCAGGGACTCAGCCCCTCCCTGCTGCTCCCACCCACGGGCCCCGCCTGCCCTGCCCCTCTCGTCCCTGTCCCCGTGGGTTTTACCTCCTCAGAGGGGTCTTCCCTTTGACCCAAAATGTGTTAGTTTCCTATTGCTGCTTAATGCATCACCACAAGCAAGTGACTTAAAACGAGAAATTTACCATCTTACAGTTCTGGAGATCAGAGTCCAAAATGGGTCCCATAGGACTCAAGTGTGGCTGCGGGCAGGGCTGCGTTCCTTCTGGGGGCTTCGGGGGAGAAGCGTTTTCTTGCGTTCTCTGGCGTGTAGACACCACCCGTGTTCCCTGCCGCAGGGCCCCATTCCTTCAGCGTCACCTTCACAGCTGGCAGCGTGGGGTGGAGTCCTTGTATTGCTGGTTCTCTCTCCTGCCTTCCTCTTCCACTTCTGTGAATCCTTGGGATGCTATCGGACTCACTTAGGTAATCCAGGATAATCTCCTTATCTTCAGGTCAGCTAATTAGCAACCTTAATGCCCTATAACCTGCGGTGGTCACAGGTCCCCGGGTTAGGATATAGACAGTTTGGTGGGGCCTGTCATTCTGCCCCGCACACCATCTGAGCCAGGACCCCCACCTCTTAAAGCGTCCCACCCTTGCACTTGTGATTCCAAGCACACAGAAAGAATTTAATTGGTGCCTCACTCCTTCCTGGCCGGCCTTCCCCTCAGGTCTGTGCGGTACATGAGAATTGCCCCATCACAAGGCTGTGTCTGCCCTGCTCACCGCTGTGCCCAGTTCCTGGCTGAGTGCCTGGCTCAGAGCAGCACTCAGGAAATATTAGTTAAAGTAAGAAGGGGGGCTTTGGGCTGGCTGCAGTGAGAGCTCAGCCTGGTGCTGGGGTGATGAACCTGAGGCTGCTGGGCAGCTGCATGGTGAGACAGGGAGGCTGGGTGACCAGGAATGCAGGCTCTGCGGTCAGACTGCCTGGTTGGAATCCCTGACCTGCCTCTCTCACCAGCTGTGTGACCTGGGACGAGTTACAGAACTTCTCTGTGCCCTATTCTTCCTCATCTATGAAATGGGGATGGTGATAGTAAGAGTGCACGTGGAATGATGCAATACCATGTTTTGCTGTGTATAATGTGCACCCAGGTTTTAGTGCTACCCATGTATAATGCGCACACTTACTTTTCCCTCAAAAATTTGGGCAAAAAGTGTGCACTGTACATGGCAAAATATGGTATATATAAAAAGCCTTAGAACTTTGCCTGGCACATATTAAATGCCTTAGAAGTGTTCATTATAATACTGCTGCTGCTGGTTGTTTATACTGAGGTCTGAGCTGGGCGTGGTGGTGAGAGGGGCAGCCTAGTCCGAGTACCTAAAGCTGGCTTGGCTGAGTCGGCATTAAATCGGGAGCTGCCCAGCAGAGCTCATGCCCCATAGATCAATGGGAGCAACAATTAGAAAAGAGTCCAGCCACCATCAAGGGCATTTCCAGGCAGGAGTGGGGGTGGACGCTGGATGCTGCAGGTCTGGAGAAAACTGAGAGGCACCCGGGGTTGGTCCAACTGGGAAACGCATCCTGGTGAAGAGGGACCGTAAGCTCCGCTGTATTGTGTGTATCCTTGGCCATCTGAAGAGGAGGGCAGGGGCATTTGGAGTGCAACAGGGGCCCAGCCCAGTGGCTGGAATGGGTTCACACGGGCAGGGGTGTGGGCTGCCTGCCCAGTGTGGGTAAATGGGGTTGGCCAGAAGAGCTGATGGAGGAGGCTGGTGGCCGGCACAGTTCGGTTTTTAATTGTCAACCTTTGGAGACTGAGCAGACATGCAGGCGAGGCCGTCTGCAGACAAGCGGTGAAGCAGGACAAGAGCACAGGGGCGGGGTCTGGCCCAGACAGAGAAGTGGGGGGCACTGTGGAAGGAATGCGGTTTCATGCTGCTGAGCTGTGTGACCTGCACAAGCGCAAGGCCTCGCTGAGCCTGCCTTCCCTTCTGTTTTTGAGGATCACTTGAATGGCTGTGCAGTTACTGAGTTCCCAGCCGTGTGAGGCAGGAAGGGTACTGAGTTCTGGAGGGAAGGAGATGTGGGTTTCCTTTGTCCACCTGAAGCCCCTCCCACCCCTGAGCTTGCAGACTTGGAGGCCCAGGGACTCAGCACCAGATGGAGGCTGAACTTAGTCAGGAACTCACTGGGTGACCTGACATGCCGTTTCCACCCTCTGGGCCTGCTTTTGCCGATGGACTAAGGGTAGAACATTCTCTGCACAGTTCCATCAGCGTGGTTGGGACCAGTGAATGGGAGTCAGAGGGACCCCTTTTTCAGTCTTGTATAAAGTGCCCTCCCCAGAATTAGAACTCAAGACAGGGAAATGGGCAGGCTTGGGAGGGGCCAGCAGAAGCCAGGGAGGTAGGAGGGACAGGGGCATCAGGTGGGAGATAGGACCGGTGCTCTCCAACTGTCTTCCTGGCCCAAGCATTGGCTCAGGGAGTGTTTGCTCAGGGGATTAATGGGCTTTGTCCTTAGCTCTTACTTCCCCATCACCAAGGCTCCTGGTGGTCCTGGGGCCTGGGTGCTTTCAAAGCTCCCTACACATCTTTCTTAGAGCAGAGTTCTCCACCTGTTGATCGTTTCTGACTCTTTGCTGCCCTCTAGTGGCCTCCAGCTACTCTGCCACAGCAGGAACATGGCATTTACCCCAAGGAATGCCAGGCACAGCCAGGATGAAATGGCAGGTGGCCATTTATTTGTTCATTCATTCATTCTTCAAACATTTCCTGAGATACACTGGATGCTAGTTCTGAGCTAGGTGTGGTGTTGCAGACACAGCCCTTGCCCTCAGGGAGCTCACACTCTAGTTGATGAAACATACAAAATCATCTTTGCATGCTATGTGAATAGCTAAAATCTAGGTGTATGCTGAGGAAATGCATGGGAAGGGGTTACTGAGTCTGCTGGGACAGTGCATGGGGTGGGAGAAATCAGGGAAGACTTCCCAGAGGAGGTCATTTGAGCTGACCAGGTTGCAGTGACCATCCAGTTACGCATCCATCCAGCCATCATCCATCATTTCTTCTTTTCTTCCCTCCTTTCTCCCCCCAGTCCTTCCTTGCTCCCAACAGTTGTGAACCACCTACACGTGCCAAGCACAAGCCTTGGGGTGCAAAGGTGAAAGCCGTGGCCCTCGTCTCTGAAAAGTTCTCAGTCTGTAGTGTAGACGGCAAGTCAGTAAGGGACTAGGGCAGGGGTGTCTAACATTTTGGAGTATCTGGGCCACACTGGAAGAAGAATTGTCTTGGTCCACACATTAAATACATCGAGACACACAGTCACAAAAAAAAAATCTCATGATATATTAAGTAAATTGACGACTTTATGTTGGGTTGAATTCATAGCCATCCTGGGCTGCGTGAGGGCCGCGGACTACAGGTTGGGCACCCCTGGGAGGGGCAGATATAGTAACAGGTAAGTTCAGGGACTCTGGGAGTATAGTGTGGGGGGTAGCCTAGATTGGGGGTGTCAGACATACAAGCCTCCAGAATTTCTCTATAGGAGAGCTGGGGCAAGGAAGGGCATGTCTGAAGCTGCTTTTGCAGAGAGTTTTGCTAAAGTTGAGAAACACTGTCCACACCAAAGAATGGGGCAAGTTAGAGGCATAACTAAAGCGTCCCAAGTCACCCCTGGTGCTGCCTGGGTCGGGGGAGGGATCGAGGAGGAGACAAGTCTCTGGCTTGGCGTGTCACTCAGGAAGCAGCCCATGTTAGCAGTTGTGGGGGGGGCGGGGACCGAGTGAGGAGGGAGAACAGGAAGGGTTCTGGCAGGGCACAGAAGTTCTGAGACCTGCTTTGCTTCTGTACACACTGGAATCCCTTCAAAAACCAGATCGAATCTACTGGGGTCATCTGGCTTTTCCTCGCTGGAATCTGCAGCCTCTCCCTCCAAGACCTCATCAGCTGTCAGCGCTCAGCTGGACTGACTGCCGCAGCTGAGCCTGTGGGCCACTCACCTGGACACTGCTCCCCAGAGAATTTCTGGCGGTGCCTGGAGCTTTTGGGGGCCGGAGAAAGCTTCCCAGTAAAGCCAGTAATAGCCTCTGTCCATAAGCTAATTCCACCAACAAGCCTTCCCACAACTTGCCTGGCGCCTTATAGTCTACACAGGGAGCCAGCTGCACCTTTATCGGTAGCTGCAATGGGAACGCACCTTGTGGGGTTGGGTGTTTATCCCCGTCTCAGAGGCTTGCTAGCTGAGTTCAGAGAGGTGCCATGCCTCACCAGGGGACACAGCCAATCAGGGGCTCAGCAGGGCCCGGCGACTGGGACTCATGTCTCAGGTTCACCCAGCCCCTGATGCCCACCAGAATGAGAGGGAATGGGCTCTGGGCCTTGTTTTCCATGCCCCCCACCCAGGGCTGCAGATGGCCCTCCTGGCCCAGGAGAAGCCCTTCCCAGCTGGGACACCAGGCAACCACGCTTCAGATTCTAGTGTGTTCCCTCTACTCCCCATCTTAACCTGCCTATGTTCCTCCCATTCTGTTAGGCCCCAGTCAAACAATCTCTCTTGCAGGAAGCTTCCCCGCCCCCAACAGGGGCCCCATCTCTCCCTGAGCCTAGCCCGGCACCGCCAGCCCCTGTCTGAGCTGCAGTGACCAAGCGCTCCCACCTCCCAGTTCTTCCTCTCTGAACCACCACCTACTGTTTGCCCAATCCCTGTAAACAGTAGGCGCTCAATGCACATGGTGGAATTTCCTTGAATGTGGATGTGCCCCTCTCTATCTTGTCCAGCACAGAGCCAAGGGCTTAGAGCCCCTCTGTGTGACAAACAGGCCCCAGCTCCCCTCCCACGCACGCCCCCACTCGCTCTTCCAATATTTGCTCTGGCTCCTCTCTGGAAGATGCTGAGACAATGGCCCTTGTTACCCTCTGCTTGAGTTATTTATTTTTTTCACTTTTCCCTCCTTCCCCTCTCGGGGGACTTGCCTCTCGCCCTCATCCCTCATGTTTCCCCTTTCACTTGCCTGTCACTCCCATTGTCCTCCCGGGGGCCAGGAACGCAGGGTGACAGGCAAGGGGAGCCCAACCGGGCCAGGGAGGCTGAAAATATAGTCATTAATGGGACCCGCGAAGCCCAGATGTCCTCCCTGAATGCGGGTAATTTGTTTTTAATGAAAAACCACGCGGTGACCCTGAACAAATGAATTTTCTTTATAAGGAGTCTCTGTGCAGTGGCACAGATAAAGGGCCCGAACGGGGAGACTTGGATCCGGGGTGGAGGAAAGAGAGAAAGAAGACGGGGGAGGAGTGGAAAGGAAAGGCAGGGAGATCAAGCAGGGAGGAAAGGACATTTAGAAACAACTGTGTCATCATGTCCTTTTGTCTAAAGAGCAATCCCAGGTCACAAGTGCCCTGGGCATTTGTCCTTCTGGAGCAGGATGCATGACAGTTGTGGCCATTTCGAGGTCTTGTTCACAACAGTGCAAAGAATGGGAACCACTGTCTGGAGGGATCTCTGCAGTGCACAAGCCTCTTGCTCATGGGGATCTCAGAGGATGCCCACGTCGGCGTCCGGAGGGTGTGGTTATCAGCCCCATTTCACAGAGATGAACACTGAGGCTTAGGAAGAGTGATTTGCTGAAGGTCACACAGCTAGTGAGCAGTCGAGTCCAGATGACAAGGGAGGGACTTTGACAATTTGGAGTCTGACTCTCAGAAACACTGTGCTAAAATCTAGAAACTGCTTTCTCTGTGAGACGGCAGCGAAGGTCACAGGAGGCATGGTGTCTGCACAGAGGAGGCTTGAATAGAAGCAAATCCCCGTGGTGCCTGGAACTTTCTTTCCATTAGGGCTGTGCGAATGAGCAGAGTTTCTGAGAACACTACGTGGGAAATTCCCCGAAAGAGAACTCCCCAAAAAGTAGCCAGTGTCACTTGGGGAAGTGGCTGCAAGGGAATTGGAACCTGGAGACCACACGTACCACACACTAGCACCCGGGACCTTGTGGGGGGATGTAGAGTGGGTAAATGGGGACAGCAGTAAAGGCATTGACTCAGTGGAGGTCCCAGCTGAGAGCCCTGCCCTTTCCCCTTTCACTTGCCTGTCACTCAAAGCAGGAGCCCAGCTTTGGGGAAATCTGCCCAAAGGAGAAGCACTGAAGGCCCAGATTAAGGTGCATCTGTGTGGAGTGCAGAGGGGTCTGTTCTAACGCGTACCTTGCGGGGCACCAGAGATAGCCCTTGGACCCCCTGCAGCCACTCTTCCTTCCGTCATGGATGGACAGGGCTGGATACCACCACAGTTCAGAACTCAGCCTGGGAGTGTGCAGGCGAGGTCAAGGAGAAGACTTATTCAAGGTCACACGGCATGTCAGAGGAAGAGCCAGGCTGCCCTGTGCTGGGGTGGAAGCCTGCCCTGTTGTCCCCACTGGGCCAGTGGGGACTATCAGCCCTCCCCTGCAACACACACACTTCAGCTCTCCACTGAAGCAATGGAAAGGAGGCATTTCCCCCCTGACCTCAGGCAGGCCTAGTGTCCCTGAGGTGGCCCCCCGGGGACCTGGCTTCCAGATCAACTCAAAGCAAGCCTCATACTCCACCTACCCCAAATTTGTTGTGTTCTTCCTGAGCACACCTCCTTCCCCCAGGCCCTGGGACCCCGGCAGCTGCAAAAGCGTCTCCTGGGGTGCAGGCAGTGTCTACCCCAGTGCCCGTCAGGGGCTCCACCTGGGGCCCGTGGGCCCCACCGAGGCCTAGTTCCTCTGCACTCTGCTCTCTTCCTAGAGGTGGGCAGCTAGACAGAAATTATTGTTTTCTTTTCCTGGGTTCAGTTTCCCTCTGGAAATTGTGACCCAATTAGAAAATTAGGCAAAGAGAAAAATCTGGCTGTGACCTGGCTGAGGTTATAAAGCCTCAGCTGGCATTTCGGGCTCTGCTTCCCACACCAGTCTGCGAGCCTGTCCATCCCAGGCACCCTCAGCACCTGGCGCAGACTTTTCCCAGCGCCGTGCTTCTCCACGGCGGATGGTTTATTCCCTGCCGACTCCCAAGCTGGGCTTGAGGCAGCTTCTTGGCCTCTCAATAACATCGGTTCGAACCTGAAATGCCTGTCATAAAATAGGAGACTTGCCTATGGGTCACATGGAGAGGCCTAGGGGTCACCTGCTGGCCCCATCCATGAGCCGACTGGCTTTGGACAGGCTCCCCACTCCACCACCCCACCCCCACCCCCACCCCCACCGAGCCTGGGCTCTGAGATGGCCCCGCACCTGGGACTGCCCACACTTCGCTGCTGGGAGCAGGGAGCTTGCATTCTTGGAAACAGTTTCTGTCTGGGCACATTCCAGAGCACGCTTCCAAAAACATACTTTTAATCAAAAAGCAGATCGCTAGAAACACTGGGACAAATTGTGATTTTGACAGTGGACGATTACACATTCCAGGAGGGGTTGCCAGGTGATAAATACACTCCTCTGGTTAGGTCTTGGATTAATCATACCAACAGTGAGCTGACCGGGTGGGTCACTCTTAATTGCCCTCATCTGTGGGATAAGTTCTGGCCTGCCTGCCTTCCTTCCTTTCTTCTCTCCCTCTCCGGCACTGTTCCCCTCCCTCCCTTATTCCCACTCTCTTTCCATCGTCTCTTTCTCCTTCTTTCACTCACTCACTCACTCACTCACTCATTCACTCAGTCAGTCAGTCAGTCAGTCAGTCAGTCAGTCATCACACAGCCCCTGAGCTCCTCCTGAGTGCTGACCAATTCAGAATAGACACAGACATCCTGAATTTCTCAAGACCCAGGAATGTCTATGAGGAGACTCACCCATGTTATTTGCTCAGAATGGAAAGAAGCCAGCTTGAAGGTGGTGGTTTTGTGGGATTCTTAGGCCCAGGGACCAGACAGGGACTCCTGGGGGACCACAGAGGGTGAGGTTGGCGGGAGGCAGGAGCCGAGGGCTTGACAGCCGACGGGGAGGGATGCTCTGGCCTGTGGCTGGCTCACCCCAGGTCTCCCCCAGAGGGCTCCAAGGGAAGCCTGGCCCCTGCAGATCTCCCTCCCCAAACCAGGCACCAAGCCCATGTGTACAATTGGGGGGCTCCATATTTAGGAGCGGGGAGGAGCAGGGAGCTGCCCTGAATGGCTGCCCGCTTTGGAAATTTCTATGCATTTGTAATAACAAAATTACCATAATTTGCTCGTTAACGCAGCTAGATCAGTCAAGCATTGTTCCATCTCGGGCGGGGAGGCCACTGCGCCTCTCTCTGTACACTCTCCACACCCCAGCCAGCCTGCCAGCCCGTTAGAGCGCTGGAAATTAGCATGCAAATGGTCCTAATTCGGTGGGCGAGCTGTCAGGCAGCGCCTCTCTGGCCTTGTCTCTGTGAAGGCCCTGACAGCCCAGCTCCAGCGCCAGCCCACCCTCCTCGCTCCAGCCAGGAGGGGCTCTGAGGGGCACCTCCAGACTGACAGCTTGGCGGCCTCCCTCCCTCCGTCAGCGCCATCAGGCCTGGCGGCAGCCTCCCTGGGGAACAGGCAGGGCCTGCCACCATGCTGGCCAGACTGAGGAGGCAGGCACGCGGGCGGGCTGGTGGGGGAGGCTGGCCAGGGCTCAGGTCCACCAGTCTTGGCTGGACTGGGGCAAGGGGCAGAGTGAGGGTGCAGGGGTGGCCTCTAACTGAGGGCCCAGTTGGAGCACAGGGACCCTTACAGCTGATGAGTTTTGAGAGTGTCCCCATGGGAACTCTGGGGCACCTTCCCCCACCTGCACATCTATAAAGAGCAAGTTCAAGTCCTGCCTTGCTGTCCCTTCTTTGTATTCCAGGACTAACCTTAACATATCCCTGCTCTCCTTCCCCAACACCTGGAACATCACTGTCCAAATCTATGCATGGAATTCCTACAGCTGTAATGGAGAATGGGGGTGGGGGTAGGGGGTGGGAAAGGTGTGAGGTGTAGGCTGGATACCTTGGACCAGAGCTCAGCACCTTTGGGTCTCAGTCCTGCCTCCAGGTTTACTAGCCTTTGGGGGAAGTCACCTTCCCCACTCTGGACCTCAGTCTCCGAATTTTTATGGTGGAGGCATCTTTATGGTCTTTCTCCCAGAGTCGTCTGGGGTAAGAGGGAGGAAGAGGCCCACTCAGCAGCAGCAGCTGACACTGAGTGAGAACTTTTGTATGCCAGGCCCTGTGCTAACTGCCTGTCATTTCCCAAGCTGCGTACTCTCCACAGTAACCCCGCCAGGCCAGTGTAGATGTTACTGAATTTCACAGAGGAGGAGGCCTCGGCCTTGGCTCGCACGCACGGAGTAACTTATCCAAGCGGCAGGCCACAGCAGAGCCCAGTCTTGCTTGCTCCAGAGCCCTTTGAATGAGAGGAAAGGCCGGACCCCGAGAGCCAGATCAGGCCTCTGCCATGACTGTGCACGGCCTGCTGAGGCCCCCTTGCAGGCAGCCTGTGCCTCCTTCAGTGCTTAGCACTGTGCTTCAGTCCTCAGGATGAAATCCATATAGCTGAAAGAAGAGAACCTAGGTGGGGCCAGGTATGACTGCCTTTGGGGACTGCTGTGTCCATCCTTACATTCCCCTTCCGATGTGTAACAGCGAAGTGACGAAGCTACTGCAGGGGAAAGAGGTACAGCCGAAGGGCTTAACTCCAAGTTCCCCCCAGGCTGTCCCCAGGCTGTTTCTCAGGACCTTGCCCCTCCCTCTTCCCGAGGGGTGCAGCCCCACGCCTGGTGGGGTGAGCGGAGAGCAGGCTGGACCTCAGTCCCCACATGCCCAGTCCGCTGATGGTTCTTGTGCAGTGAACAGCCTACTCCTCCATCCATGGCTGCCAGCCCCCTTTGCTGGGTCTCTTAGCTTTCAGATAAGTGGGGAGATGAGACCCCGAGAAATTCAAAACCCCAGCTGGCTCCTGGCTGCCAGGGGAGCAGAGGGGGCTCATGAGCCCGAGGCTGCTGCTTCAGAGCACCACCCACTACCCAGCTCAGAGCCTGGCGCAGAGCAGATGCTCGGGCAAGGTTTAGAAGCCACACTGAGTAACACATGGACCAAGAGAGAAAATAAACGCACTCACACGTATACACGTGCAGGAAGGAACTAAAGCCGCCCAGCCTGCCTGCCTCAGAGAAAGCGCCTGGAGCCACGGGGAGCTCTTCATCTCCATGTGGCTTTCCCTTCCCACCTGCTCTTCGTTTCGTTCATCCGGGACCCACACCAGGAGCCTGATGGAAGTTCAGGTCTCCAGGTATCAACCTCTCAATAGCCGCTGTTGGGCTGTTTGGAGTGTCTCTTGGAGGGAATAAGCCCTGCTGACACAGGATCCAGGCAGGCACTGTGAGGACAGCTCAGGGAGTCGTGCACTCCCACCCCAGAGGGCCATGCGGGGGACTCCCAAATTAATTCCCTGGCAAAAACCAGTTTGGTGTCTGCAAACTGCATTTCTGCTGGAGGAAGAATTGCCCAGGCTCCCCCTAGTGGAGAGTCTGGATGTGTCGCCCTCCCGTGTTCCTGGTGTGTGGCAGGACAGGACCGGACAGGACCGGACCGCCTCCCTTGCTACACCCCTTCTCAGTTTGGGAACCATTGGTACATCCATGCTGTCATGGAATCCTCAGCACAACCCAGCAGGTCCTCTAGGTTTTCGCTTTTGCTATAGGCTCATTGAGAGGAAGTACACGTCCCAAGGTCATGTACGGCCCGGGATAGAATCCAAGGTACTTTCCCTTCCAACCAACAGTCCACATCTGGCCTCACTCCATGAGGGTCCTTGGCATTGGCCAGCAGACCATCTGCTTCATGGCCACCCAGCCTGGCCCTTCCCCGCCTCCAGGGCATTAGGTTCCAATGGCCAGAGGTGCCCACTCTGTGGGTAGATGGGTCTTGCAATAAATATTTGCAGTAGCTCCCTTCCTGGTCTCTCCACTCTGCTGTAACACAGCAGAGTGAGCCTGTTACAGTCTGAGTGAAGCCACATCTCTCTTTTGCTCACTGCGAGTGGAGGCAAGAGTCCTTACCTGATCCCCTGCTTCCTCCTTCTCACCTTGACCTCATCTTCTACCTCCCACCCCTCACTTCTCCCAGCTGCAGAGACCTCCTCACTGTACCTCCGACACACCACCCACACTCCCACCTCAGGGCCTTTGCACCTGCTGTTCCCTCTGTCGAGGGTGCTCTTCTCACAAATACTCACATGACTAACCTCACTCCCTTCAGCTCTGTATTCAAAAGTCATCTTGGCGGTGAGACCACCCTTAGTCACTCTAAAGTTTTGTTCCTTTGTGGTTTCTCTTTAACACATACTGTATGCTTTATTTTTAATGTGTCGTGTTCATTGTCTGTGCCATTAAAATATAAACTCCATGCGGGCAGGAGCTTTTGCCCGTTTTGCCCACAGCTGTGTCCTCGGTGTCTGGAACAGTGCCTGGCCCTCGGTCAGTGTCTGGGGAGTGAGTCGGCGGGTAAAATATTGGCTGTGTGTGCCTTGCATCGCAGTAGACACACTCTGGGTCTGCCCAGCATGCGCCCGGGTCCCTCAGGGGGCTTCTTCACTCTTCCTTCCTTGGGCCCTAAAGAAACCTCACCTCTTCCTCTCAGGTCCCTCCCTACAAAGCCTCCTCTCAGCCAGGCCTGTGAGCTGGTCCCAGAAACACAGATGGAAGTATCAGCTTAATTTCAGAAGGGAGCAATCTCCATCAGCATAGCCAACTTCAGGGTGGACTTACTCACTGCGCTCACGGGGAAACTGAGGCCTGGACTGGGGAAGAAGGCCTTGCTCCTGTGACTCTGTGGTACGGACGGGACTTCATCGGGGCCCCTGCCTCCTGGCCTGCCTGAGGGCTGATCCCAATTCAGGTCCCTCCACAGAGCCTGGGCCTTATCAAACCGGCCTAGTGATGGTGGCAGCTGCCTTGGAGGCACCTGCTTGGAGGCCCCCACACCAGCCAGCCCCTCTTGGCAGTCAGCCTTCTTCCGGGTTGGCGTTTCTGGGGCCCCCTTTGCATGGGGCCTGGGGACAGGTGCCAGTGTGCCTCTGAGGACCCCGGGAGACTCCTTAGCATGGGCCATGCTTCTCGAGCTTCACCGCACACAGACCACCCTCGGACCAGCCCTCAGAAGTTCGGTCGGCCTGGAGCGAGGCCCGGGCCACTGCCTTTCTAACACGCTCCCCGGCGCTGCTACCGGCTCCCAAACCCACTGCACATGCAAGCACCTTGGAAGTCTGGGCAAACACTGAGACCTGACCCCAGCCAGAGATTCTGAGTTCACCAGCCTGAGGCGTGGCCTGGTCATGAGGACTGTGGCCTGCGTCTGGCCCTCTGGGGCTGCTCCAGTGTGGGAGAACAATACGACTTAAAGAGAAAGGGGTTTGTTGGGGAGGTGAGGAAGGGTGAGGAGCTGGGAGGCTACATGCGTCCAAGGTGGCCTCTGGAGAGGGCACTGGAAGGACTGAGTGGGGGTGAGGTCCTGAAGGAGGGGCAGCTGCTGAGACCCTGAGGCCAGCAGCGGGGAGGGTGGCGAGCCCTCAGAGCCCTTCCAGGCAGAGGAGCAACCAGCAGAGCTGAAGTGTCTGGATGGCCCTGCAGAGCCCCATCTCTGGCTTTGTCCTTGACCCTGACTTTGATAGAGAAATAACCCCCCATCCTCTCCTCTGCCCAGCCTGCCTCTCGTACCTGTACCCGTGCTCTGGTCCCCAGCCACCCAGGATCCGAGTAATTTATGTGTGTGTCGTCCCCTCCCGCAGACTGCGGGCTCTTGGTGGGCAGGAACCGTGTCTGATTCATCTCTGCCTCCCCCAGGCCCTGGGCGTGGGGGCGGGCAGGCAAGGTGTGTGGAATGGAGTGCGGTGCTCCGCACGCTGGGGCTCCGGGCCTCTGCGCGGCTGTGCTCCCAGTGCACAGCAGCGCCCGCGCGTCGTGGTAGTAATTGTGGAGGTAAATCTTGTCTGGTCTTCTCGCAAACACTTGGTCAGGCATTCCATAAATATGTCAGCAGCAGCATTAAAATTTGATGGCAGGCGGCACAGGTCGGGACTAGCACTGTGACTTCCCAGCAAGGTATGACACGATCACCTCCCTCTCATTAGCCAGCGGAGGGGACGCTCTGGCCTGCGGGCTGAGCAAGGCCCAGGCAGGGGCGGGCGATTTCTGCAGAGGAGGACCCCTGGCTGCTCTGAGGGACAGGCCAAGGTCTAGGCCACAGAGAAGTGACTCAGCTGTGGGCGGACGTGGGGCTGAGAGGGGTCCCTGAAGGCTCTGCAAATGGGCCAGGAGGTTGGAGGGCCTCAGAGCAGGAGGGGCTGGGGCCCTTTGTTGAGTCTGCGAGTGGAGTTGGTAACTGGGGCCAGGGACTTATCTCTGCTTTAGAGTCAGCCTGGTGGAAATCATCAATTTGCCCTCAGAGAGGCCTCCCAGAACACTTTAAGAGGGCGTTGGGCTGATCTCATTTAAGCAAGCCAAGGGGCGTCAGGGCAGGAGCCAGGGAGGAAAAGCATTCCTGGTGGCACAGAGACCTAAAACCAGTCTCGCCTGCCTCCCGCCCGCCGGAGTCCCGGCTACGTGCACGTGCAAAGGACAGAGACGGAGAGATCGGGGTCTTGGCTCCTTGGTCAAGGCTTCCCCTACAATCAAGAATTTGGGGCGCTTGTTGAAATATGAAAAAAATCTGGAAATATAATTAGAAAATGAGTCCCAGTGCGCCCTTTCTTTCGACAGCCGCACAGAGCATGCGCCGCCTGCCGGGGACCGAGGAAGGCGCCGGCCCGGCAGCCCCACACTTTTTGATTCGCAACAGACTCGAGCATGTCGGTATTACTTAGTCCTGTGAGTGCTCTCATGCCGCGTCGATGCGTATCTCAGGCTCAGAGAGGCAAAGCGATGTCTCCAAGGCCACGCAGCTCAGTGGCCGAGGGGCTCTGATGGCCCGGCCGGCTCCAAGCCTGCAGGCTTCCCATCACCCCAGCTACCCACGCAGAGTGTCAGCCACGGCTGCGCTCTGTCCCTGTGCAGAGTGCCGGTGCCACCTTCTTACAGTTACTTATACAAATCGTGATGTGGCTCAGACCTGTCTAAGGGTTTCCGGGTGTGTTAGCCAAGGTCCTACATTAGCAGTTGCCTTGTCAGCGGTCCCCGTGAGAGGAGTGGGGCCTCTGTGGCTTGTTCCGCTCGAGGACACATTGTGTCCTACTGAACTTCCTCCTGTTTTTTGAGGAGCTGGAGACAGGCCTCGCCCCCAGGCTCCTTTCTGTGGGGATGGGGTGGTGTGTTTTGACTGTTTAGAATGCAAGCCAGTACTGGTGAAAGGTACATGGTGGCAGATTTCAGTAACCCATGAAATGATTCAGCTTCAGTGTCCTTCAAGACCCAGGTCATAGCCCCTTCCTACAAGAAGCCTTCCTGGATACCCCAGCCAGAACAAATAATAGCTTCAGCTCTGCTCCTAAATCCATCTTGCCCTTTGCTGGTATCCAAATGTCCTGTTCTGGGTCTAAGAATCTCCTTAGATGCAGGGAGTTCCCTGAGGACTGGGGGGCCTAGCACAGGGCTCTGAGTGGAGTAGGGCCACTGCGAATGCTGAATCAAATGGACTGACCAAAACCGTACATCACAGATGTGTGAGTTGATGTTCCTGGGAACACTATGCAGTGTTATCCCAACCAAGCTCTTGGACCCAGCGCCTGGCAGCTTAGACGGTGGGATGGCGGCTTCTGGCAACATTCTGATCCCTCAGAGGAAGTCTTCAGGTTTCCAGACCGAGTGCCTGCCGGTGGCGTGATGAGCACTCAGGAGAAACCTCCCCCGCTTTTCAGCCCAGCTGCACCCCACAGAAGGCAGTTCGGTCCTCTCTCTGAGCTGTCACTATCAGTGGATTTTGCTTTTTTTAAAAAAAAAAAACAAGACACCTCTTTGTCCTTTTAAAGTGAGCTAACCTTGGTGCTGTCATTATGTAGCAGGGAGTCCCACTGAGGCCTGGTGGGGTCCCCATCCCTCAGGAGAGCATGCTTTGGGGTCCCTTTCCACCCACAGGGCCTGCACCCTGGCCTCCACAGCCGACGCAGCCCTCTTCCACTTTCTGTGTGTGTTGCTGCCTTTCTCTGTCGCTCTGCCTCCTGCTTCTTTCAGAGGTCAAAGGCCAGTGCTTCACTATCACTTCGTAGCACCTGCTTCTGTCTGATGGTGGGAGGGGCTGGCTCGAGGAATGTATGTCGGCACAAGCGGTGCTCAGCCAGCATCGGTGCTGCAGTCAGGGCCTACACCTGGGGCCAGGGGACTGCTGGAGTCTGTCAGTCACACGGGATCAATCCTGGTCCCTGCCCTCAGGGAGGAGCCGCAGACTCACCAAAAGGGGGAGGTAGGGCCATAACCACCGAGTCTGGGCAGGGATGGGCCCAGGGCTGGCGGTGCAGGGGAACGTAGGAGAATGCTCTCTCTCAGCTGGGACAATTGATCCAGAAAGGCTTCCTAGAGGAGGCAGTATTGGAGCTGGGTCTCCACAAGTGGAGGGATTAGACATGAGGAGGGGAGGAAGGTGGCATTTCAGATGAAGGGAACAGCATAGGAGAAATGGCAGCAGGCCTGGAGCATGGCTTTAGAGAGCACGGGGTGACACCTTGGGAACCAGGCCCCACGAGGCCTTGACCTTCACCACGGGGCTCCTGGACATTACTTACAGGCTGGGTCCTCAAGCCTGCTGTGTGGTGGGGGTGCTGTAATATGACAGTGGACTTGTTCCCCTGGGGTTCCCTGCAGGGTCCTTGACTTCGGGGCTTCGTGGTGTGGACAACAGGAAGTGGGCTGAAGGCACAGCAGCCCCCTCTCTACAGAGGGCCGGACGGAGGCCCAGACCCGTCACTCAGCAGCCTCGTGGTTGGTTAGCCGCAGAGCTGGGGCTCAGCCCTGGTCTCAAGCCCCGTCTCGCTGTGGCCCACCCAGCACTGCCTCCCAGCTGCAAAGTCAAGGGCTCTTCGGGCAAAGCGGAAATGAGATACATTCTGCATTCTCTCCCTCACTCTCTCCCTCTCTCTCTGGGTTTTTCTCTTCTCTCCGTTTTTCTGAAGGCCTCTGTGGCTAGTCTGAGCTGGCAGGAGAAGAGGTTTTTCCCACGAATGGATCGATGCTCTAAGTGCGGGCACCCTGAGCTGACAGGGCTGACCTTTACTGCATTTACTCTGGCTCTCTGCTCCCCACCGGGAGCCCGGGAAGGTCTTGCCCGGGGCTCTGGAGACAGGGAGGTTGAGAAGCCTTGGCCTCCAAGGGGGCCGGGCGAGGGTGGGTGCAGTGAAGACAGAACGGGGGAGTCTTAGTGCTGAAACCCCTTTGAGGGCAGGTACTCACATCTCTCCCGTATACACAGCTTTTACAGATGGGGAAACTGAGGCGTGGTGAGAGAAGGGATTTGATGGAGGTCACTCGGAGGGCTTTGACAGAGCCCCAGAATCCTCTGCGTGCGTGCGTGTGTGCATGTCCATTCGCAGAACGGGGCAGAAGCAGGTTCACATTTGTTCGTATGGAAAACAATACATTACTAAATAAGTAATAACACAAAAGAAGCTCTGTGTTTCACATACAATTGTAAACCTCCTTTTGCCCACCCTGTATACATGTGTATATATGTGTATGTGATACAAATTGTTGTATGTATACATGTGTATGTATGTTATGTGTGTGTGCATGCATGTTATATATGTGATATATTACATAATGTAGCAATATAACATATCCACTATTATATGTAATATATGCAGTGTACGTACATGGAAGACGGACTGCCTGCATGGAGTGCTATGGTCACAGACAGTGGCACACAGGGTGCCCACTGACCCCAAGCCACATACGTACAACATACATTTTTACAAAACCATGGGGAGTAGCTGGAGGAATCTCATGATCCGTTTCAAATCCTTTCTTCCTCCTCCTCTGTAAAGAGGTTGTCTCAAAGCCCAGTTTCAACCCTTTGGAAACAGAACTTGGCTTCGGAGTCACTTTGAAAGTCTTTCCGTATGTTAATTACAGCCAGCCAAGGTCTCGAGCAGAGGGGGGAGCCCACCATCTGCAGATGGGGTCGGCCCCCAGCGTGCTCTGCAAATCCCCATCATCTGGCAGGTGTCGTTTTGGGTTAATTAAGAGCTACGCTGAGCCGGTTAACCTGTCACTTCTGAGAATTTTAGGAAACTTCGACTTTCTTGCCATCTCTGAGCTTTTAGTGAAGGGGAAACTGAAAACATCTCTGATTCTGGTGATGTCCCCAGCCCTGGGTCCTCCAGAGCAGCTATGTTAAGTGCGTTTTTGTGTGTGTATCCCCCTATAAACTGTTATTTTAATCAGTCCTTTTAGTTACCTCTTTGGTTTTTACAACTAGCTTTTCTATATTTAGAAGGCAGTATTATTTGGGGGAAAGGCACAATGTATCCTAAGTGTCTTTCTTTTTTAAAAAAATATTTTATTTCTGTCTTTTTAGAGAGAGGGGAAGGGAGGGAGAGAGAGAGGAAGAGAAACATCAATGTGCAGTTGCCTGTCTTGCACCTCTCACTGTGTACCCAGCCCACAACACAGGCATGTGCCCTGACCGGGAATCGAACCGGCAACCCTTTGGTTTGCAGGCCTACGCTCAATCCACTGAGCCACACTAGCCAGGGCTTAAGCCTCTGCTTTCTCTCTGTGTCTTTGAGAAAAGAACACACATTCCTTGGCTTTGTTCTGTCTAGTGGCTCTGGAAGGGTTTTTGATTTGCTGGTGAGGGGCCTCTTTCCACACTCACGGTTTGGGTTGACAGTGCTAACTCAGAGCTCAGGGTCCTCAGGGGACAACCCTATCAGATCCCCGATAACTGGGTTCTCAGTAGGTCAAAGTCCCCCTTGTCCAGCATGGAGAACTTTCTCTGGGGTGATGATAATGTCCAACATCCTGATAGAGGTCTGGGTTATGCAAGTGGGCACACTTTTTAAAACACAGCAAGAGCACATTTAAAATGTGCACGTTTCCTTCTGTGTACACTTTACACGCAAAGAAAAGACTTATAAACGGATAACGAATTTTACTTAATGATATGCATGCTAACATAGTTGGGGGGAATGTACTGATGTTTGCAATTTACTTTGAAATGCATAAACATAAGATGAATGGAAAGCTAGAGAGGCGGAGGGATCTATGATAAACAAGTATAAGAAAATGTTGATGGTAGAATTAGGTAGTGGGTATGCAAGTATTCACCGTCAAATTCTTTCAGCTTTGCTGTGTGTTTGAAAATTCACCAACCTCCTAGGCATGGAAGGGGCTGGAGGGGAGGACTTCCTCTTTCCCCAGTGGCTGCCAGTTTAGCCCAAGGAAGTGTTCCTTGAGCTGGTGAAAGCCCCAGGGCCCTGCTCTGTCCCTGCCTGGCTGTGTGGCCTGCGGACAGGGGGTGTTGAGGGAAATCCTCTCTCACATTTGTCCCGTTCTAATAATCTGGGACTATGAGAATAGCAGATATCGGTGAGGTTCCGTGTAAGACAACTTCGAGTGTGGAGGGTGGTGGGCCCATCGGTTCCTGGAAGGACCGTGCGGCTTGGGGTTGGGTGGGAGTGAGGGGGGTGGCTGCCATTCCTCGGATGTCCAGTGAGAAGCCTGGTCCCCTGGGCCCTGAGCCCCAGCAATGTCGGCTCTCTCCTCCCACGGGGGTGGGGCAAGATGGGGTGCCACACCCCGGAGCGTGCTCTTTGTCTCCTTCTAGTCTCACCCTCTTTATTTTTTCTTCCAAGAGACCAAATAGAGACAGTTCCCAAGCAGCCCTTCTTTTCTGCCTTCCTGACCTCGTGGGACTCCATGTGCCTGCCCTCTGCCACATCCCCTCTCTTCTGAGCCTCAGTTTCTCCATCCGTCAAGCCCTCCACTCCCTTCCAGTTCTGGCATTTCTGCAGCTCTGTATTTCTTTCCATCCCTCAGTTGGTTTCGGCATCATCTGTCCGCGGGATCTTAGCAGGGAGGAGCTGGGACTGGCTCAGAGGGCTTGCGGGGAATGGCTCGGCTTATTTCGCCTACCATCCAGGAAGAGAAGACACCAAACCCTCACCACACAGGGGTGTGCAAAGATCTTCTGTAACTATGAATTCATTTCATCTTCTCCGCCAGGTTAAGAAGTAGGGACTTTCCATCCCTCCGTCTTACAGATGAGGAAACTGAGACCCAAGACCACCCAGGCTGTGGGTGCGAAAGTGAGCCTCCCCTGGACATACTGCAGAAATCTTGGGGAGGATGTGGGACTCTTCCAGGAGGTGGGGAATGAGGGTTTGAGCCAAGCTAGTCGATGTCAGGATGCCCGGAGAAGCCAGCCATTGTTAGTGTTCTTAGTGTGGAGCTATTTTCTGCCTTCTCCTTCAGGGTGGGCAGCTCTGGGCAGAAGGAGAGGGCGGTGGAGCACACCTGTGGGCCGTGAGCCTGCAAGGCAGCTAGCCCTCTCTTCTCGGTCCTGTAGATGGCAGCTGAAG
The DNA here is from genome assembly GCA_004024845.1 of Tonatia bakeri. Lineage (NCBI taxonomy): Eukaryota > Metazoa > Chordata > Mammalia > Chiroptera > Phyllostomidae > Tonatia > Tonatia bakeri. The sequence continues at coordinate 22,978 of PVIA01010546.1, forward strand.
AGGGGTGTCAGTCCCGAGCGTCCAGAGTTCCATCGTGCACCACCTGCCTAGTCCCACCTCCCTGCTTTTACGCACGCGGTCGCCCCCTCTGGCCCCACCACTCTTTTGCCCAGGGCAAAGAATACCAACAACTGCTGGCTGGCCTCTCGCACCTTGACACCAAGACAAGCTTGACGCAAACCCTCATGCCCCGCCTCATGGAAGAGTCCCATGTCCCCCTCTACCCCAGGGTTTCTAGGACTTGCCTGGGGAGGCTCACTCTCGCTCACTCACCTCTGTCTCGGGCTGCCGGACATCCCTGAGCTCTGGGCCTCTGATCTGCACTGCTCTCGGACCACGTTCTCTCACCTTCCCCTGCTGACCACCCGAACATGGCACTTGGCCACTCCCCTGGAGTTCCACGTGGAGAGAAAACACCAACTCAGTTGTACAAGGAGTTCGAGTGTATAGCAGGCTTTACTAAATGTATGGGAGGCGGGGGAGAGGGGCTATGTCCCCAACACAGGTGACTTGTGGGAAGAGGTGAAGGGACCACGGTGTCCTTTCTGCTGGGTGGTCATAGAAAAGGTATCTACTGTGTGACCTTTCTCTTGCATCAGCTGGCTGCACCTCTAAGGGCCCGACAATGAGCCAGAAGAGGAGACTTTCCTCTTCTGTCCCGAGAATGCCGTTGCCGGACTCGAGGAGCATCATCCTGTGTTTCGGACGTTGCAGCTATGCTGTCTCCTGGGCTCGGGTTCCCTCTCGCTTGGACTGCGGCAGCAGCCCCATGGCTGACCCCCTGACCTGACCGTAGGGTCGCCCTCTGGCCTGTCCTCCAGATTCTGGCACTCCCTAGTCTGAAGGCATCCCTGGTCCTGACCCTAACGGAGCAAAGCAGAATGCCCCTATACTGCCCCACTCTGCTCAGCGGCTGGCCTCTGCTGGGGCCTCATCAAGACTTGTCCATGTAGATAGCGGTCATACACTGACCAGTCCACCCCCAGACCTTTGCTGTGCCTGGGATGCCTTCCCTCCCTCTGCTTATCAAACCCTGCCAGTCTTGGCTCACATGCTCTCCCCACTCCAGCAAGTATTCCCAGGGCTTTCCCAGGACATTCTCTTGGCTGGACAAGACTCACTTTTCTAAGCTGCCGTCATGGGGTTTGAATGCTCCTTGGGTGTCACGGTGGTGGTGAGTTCGGCCAAGGAAACAGAGCAGCAGATTGGAGCCTCCAGACCCAAGGAAAGCCAGCATCGGGTGGGGCCCACCGAACCCCAAGGAGGGGACCTCCCTCCCTGAAAGGCCCCTGGGAAGTGAAAATCAGGCTCGGCAGACAAGAAGGGCTTTGGACACGTTTGGTCTTATCTGCCCTTTTACAAATGGGAGACAGAGGTTCTGGGTGGGCCGTGTGCTTATCTTGTTAATTCTGCCTCCTCCTCGAGGATGTCAGCTCCATGGAGGCAGGGAGTTTTGTCTGTTGAGTTAACGTCTCTATTCCAATGCCTATCTAGCCCAGGGCCTGGCATCTAGCAGGCACTGAAATTTATTTAAGCACAATCAACAAGCTATGTTGCATTGTGACCAGTTCTATGGAGAAAAACAAATCAGGAAAGAGGGGTGGGGGAAGGAGATTCCATTTTAAGCTCGATGGTCTGGGGAGGCCTCATGGGGAAGACAGTGTCGGAGCAAAGCGAGGCGAGGGGAAGGCCTGTGGGGGCATCTGTGCAAAAGCATTGTGTGTGAGGCGCAGGCAGGCAGGCAGGCCACTGGCGCTTTACCAAGCACCAGCTGTCTGCCGCGGGCTGGGGGCAGGCAGCACATGGGTGCAGAGAGGAGTCCGACTCTGACCTGCAGGGCAGACACTCCAGCTCATGGGGACTCCTGAGCAGTCAGGGTGGAGCCGGTGCTGTGGGCCACAGAGAGCGTCTGCAGAGGGGCGGGGCCGGGCCTTCTTGAAGAGCCATCTGAGCGGTGCCGCAGAGGCCAGGCAGGTGGGAAGCGGGTGGAGGAGGGTGCGCAGCACTGACTTGGGTCCATCTTCTCCTATAGGAGCTGCAGCTGTGCAGGGCTCTTCACCAGTTTTGGGGCAAGGTGGGGATGCGGGATGGATAGTACAGACATAGTTAACTAATAAACTTTAGCTAGATGGACCCAAGATGCCCTTTCAGGGGCTGGAGATCAGGGAGGCTTCCTAGAAGAGGTGGCCTTGGAGCCTGGCCCAGCAGACAGGCGTGATGCTGTCAGATGAAGATGGAGAGATGGCCTCAGCCAGTGCAGCCCGTGCCCGGGGCCCAGGTGCAGCGCTGTCAGGAAGTGCCTCTGATGGGGCAGCTTCACGGGCGCCCAGGGCCTGGACGAGAGGGCGGTTGTCCCCCTTCTCTGGGCTGCTCCGTCTCTCTGCTCCCCCACTCTGCCCCTGAGGAGGAGGAGCAGCAGCAGGAGGAGGAGGAGAAGGCGCCTGGCTCTGATGGATACGCCGGGGCTGGGCTGCTGCAGCCCAGCACTGTCACCACACTCTCCCTCCGATGCCGGAACCTGACACCCTGACCACTGAGGCATAAAAAACAGAGAATTGGAAGGCTCAGCCTGTCAGGCTGGGAGTGGCCCCCAGAGAGGTCCGGGGAGGAGTGCACGTGTGGATGTGTGTGCGCGCACACTCTGCCTGTGAGAGTGGGAAGGTGGAGCAGAGGCCGGCTGGGCCCAGGGGGTCGGAGCAGCTGGCCCCTCAGGCCTGCTTTATTGTTCCGGCCACACCTGGCTAAGTCCCGCAGGCCCTCCGTTTGGGTCTAGGCTGGCAGGGGAACAGCGGTGCTCCCATTCTGACATCTGGCTGGTCCCTCCTGGGGGCTCCTGCCCTTTGGGCGTTTGGCATCCTTAAGAAGAATCTGTGGAAGCTTGTTTAGACTGAGGGTGGTCCCACGGGCAGTGTTACTCCTGTCACCACCACCAGGGAGGGGCCCACATGCTCGACAACCAGTGGCTTCAAAAGCCACTCTGCATCCAGCTTCCGACACAACCTGCGCCAGGCACTGGGGGACTCTGCACTGAATTGGGCCCAAACCCTGCCCTCTGGGGGCCCCCAGCCATAGGGAGGAGACAGGCAGCAAGGTCATAAGGGGAGGAATTTTGAGCTCTCCTCCTGTGACTGGCTGGCAGTAAAGAGGCTCTCCGGAGGCTGGAGGCGAGAGTGCGGGGAAGGGCCAGGCACAGCGTCACTGCCCACGAGCAGCTGGGCCAAGAGAGAGCCATCCTCAAGTCCTGCCAAGCCCCCACACACACCCCGCATTGTCCCCACCCTGGCACAGCTGCAGTTCCTACCTGAGCATGCCCAGAGCTGCTAGTGGATGTCCCTGCCCCAGTGCCCAGCACCCCCCTCCCTCTGCTGTGCTCCACTAGACTCTCAGTTCGTCTCTTCATCTCGGCAAAGTGCCATCTGCCCGCTCCTGGCAGAGGGCCTGACTTCACGTCTCATTTTCCCCACTGGCTGAGGCCTCAGGAGCAGCCACCTCCAGATTCTCAGCACGGAAGGCCAGACTAGAGTTGCGGTTACCTGTGGCTCTCAGTCCAGAGCCACTCAGGCAACATGTGGGACGTGGGGTCCTGGAGTGGCCCCAGGGAGGGCTGAGAACCAGGCAGTCTGGGGCTGTGGACTTGGGTACGTGTATTGAGGCCATTTGTGGGAGGACCTGCGCACCTGTCTCCTCGCCTGCAAAATGGGCCAGTAGCCCCAGGGAACACCTGGCACATGGTGGTTTCATGGTACACAGGTGAGAGGCTTGTGTTCACACCCACTGACAGTAAAGAGTCACAGGGGAGTCTAGACAATGCGGGTGACAGCTGTTCACTTCCTAAGGGTGTGTACTAGACCTGTCTTTATTGGTTACAAAAGTACCTGCAATTTGTGTAAGAGACGAATGCCACTGGCACTTTCTGAACTTGTTTGACGTTTGGTTCCTATTTCTCTCCCACCCACCACATGCAGGGAGTGAGTTTTCCGGGAGCCCCTACAGCCACCCTCAGTATCCCTCCTACAATGACTCCTGGAGGTTCCCCAACCCGGGGCTGCTCGGTGAGTACTGGCAGAGGCCCTGCAAGGGCCCTGGGCCATCAGCTGCCCCATTGAGTCCCCTAGCTGGGCCAAGGTCCCCCGACATCCTAACGCCCGATCACTGAGGTGGGGTGGGTAGCTTTCCCAGAAACATGCAATCTGGGGATTGTGCTGGGGCCTCAGGACAGTGAACACCACTCTAGGCCTGCTGGGGCCCTGATTCCCAATCACGCCCCCACCACATGTTTTGGTGGATACAGGAAAATGGCACAAAACGGGAACAAAGACAAAAGGGGCATTGAGGCAGAAAGAAGAAGGCAGGGAAAGTGCCTCCCCCAAAGTAACTTATATTTCTTAAGAATCATTGACTATTCAGATGAGAAGTTTCTAAATAAGAGATGATAAAGAGGCCAATTCAGATTGATTGATAGTGGCTACCTGTCTTGATGAGGAGTTGATGAGGATCAGGGATTGATTAGTGATGTCTGCCATGGTCACCGCCATGGTCACTGGAAATGGGTTACTTTGTGGCTAAAGCCCTGCCAAGGCATGCCATTCTAAGCTCAGCTGGTGCCTAACCTCTGCCCAGGCCTCAGACTGGCAGATCGTCTATGGCTGGGGCCAGCCTGACCTGTGAACCTCACCTAGATACCTGGGCTATCCCAGAGACCCAGCAGGGCTGCTCAGTCCTCAAAGGGCCTTTTGTTTTGTTGAAATGAACTTATATAAAACTGGTGTGCCAGCTGGAGCTGAAGATTCTGGAGCCTGAAGCAGGAGCCCAGGCATTGCAAATGACTCACTTCCAGGGGGCAGAGCCAGCCAATCAGCCTGCAGGCAGAGCACTGACCCCTTCCTCAGCAGTCAGCTGGGAATTTTCCTCAAAGGACAGGTGAGGACTTGCCTCTGAGACTATCCAGGTTTGTCTGTCCAGCTTAACAGGGCTGCTTAGGACAGACACATGACATGCACACTGTCGTTTGCTGGCTATCACCTTCCATGCACTTGGGCCTTGGGCTGCCCAAAGCATTTTGGTATATTTTGCACCATCGCAAGTTAAATAAGGAACAATGCCCATCAGTGCTGCAGGCCCCTGTGCCTGGAGATTTCCAGTTGTTTAGACGACTAGTCTCTTACTAGTGATTGGTGGCCTCCTGGAGAGGTTGAATCTGTGGGCTGACCTCTCAGGAAGGGCTGACTTTCCTTTTTAGTTTTGGTAAAAAATTACTCCTAAGTATTGAACCACTTACTTAATGCTTTACCTTAAACCCTTCGCCAGGAGGCCCTGAGCTTTGAGGTGGCCCAGCCATCAGTCTCAGGAGGTAAAGGAGGCCCATGACCTCCCTGGGCCAGCCTTGCAGCAGGGGTGAGGGTAGGGGTCGGTCTGGAGGCCTGAGCTTGGGAGCTCCTCCCTGCAAAGCAGCCGCAGACAGGGTCCTGTCCCAGAGCTGCCGTGAGACCCACAGGGGATGTGGCACAAAAGAGGCCTGGACCAGACTGTGGGAGAGGCTTCTGGTGATAGGGGTATGGCCCCAAGAAGGTCATGTTGACCTAGGACCTTTATATATGGCTATGTCCTGCCCAAGGGGGCCAGTGGGGCTGAAATCAAGCCCGTGAATGACACAAAGCCCCGAATCCTGGCACAAGGCTACAGCTGCCCAGAGGGGGCACCTTTTTCTAGTTCTCATGAGGTGCCCCATAGGCTCATTTGCCTGGGGGTCCAAGAGGCAGAGGAGTGTCGAAGCGCTGGAGTAGGTGGTGGGTGGTCTGTGGGGCCATGGATAGGGTCCCCTGAGACTGAGAGACTTGAACTGATTGTATGGGCAGCTAGGAGCCCAAAGGGATGGCGAAGAGAAGGTAGGACTCCACTGCATCTGAGATCTTTGCTGCTCAAGCTGGAGTGAAATGCAGTTCACATCCCATTACTAAGTGTGGGCTGTGGGCCTGGTGTGGAGAAGACGGGGACTCTGTCCCAGGGAGCTCCCAGGCTTCGGGTGAGGGGGCCCTGTGCAGGTATGTCTGTGCTGGGACGGGCCCGAGCCTTGGGGCACCCAGAGCCTCGAGGGGGCCAGACCCTACGTAGAAAGGTAGAAAAATGAGAACTCTGTTCATCCAAAGGATGCATCATGCCAATGGTGCAGGCACTGGGCAAAACCCTCCCTGTGGCTTCTCTCACTTTATCCTTTCAGCAGAATATACTATGATCTCTATTCTCCAGAAGAAGAAAGTGAGACTCAGACGGCTAAGTAACTTGCCTGAGGTCACACAGGATGCAGATGGCAGGACAAGGGCCCAAACTCAGGTTGCCTCCACTCCAGAGCCCATATCCATAAACAGTGTGTGGCATGGGACTCTCGCTCTCCCTGACCGACTCAGTCAGAACAGCACTACAGCCAGGAAGAGAGCCCCCCCTCACCCCTCCACAGGAGGAAGCCTTGAGAATTCTAAATACTCAGACCGTGTGTGGGATGAGAACAGCTCCGGCCTGTTTTTGAAAGTCAGGTTACTGTATTCGCCTGTCAGGCTTTCAGCTGCAAACACTAAATGCACTTTGGCTGGTTTAAGCAAAAAACAAATCTATTAAGGGATATTGGGGGCTCACAGAATCTCTGGGAGGACCAAAGAGACAGGCGTGGGACCCACAGCCAGGAACAACACCTAGCCACACCACCAGTGTAAACTCACTGGCTGTCACCAGCTGGCACCCCCAAGCCGCTCACTCTGTGCTGCTGCCGGGGTGCCCCAGAGCTCCGCCTGGCCGCTGCCTGGAGCTGGATGCCTCTGCCACCCACGCCCAACAGATGGGGTCTCAGCCCATCTCCTCAGGTCGCTCCTTTCCTCACTGAGGTCACACGTAAAAGGGTCTACCTGGCAGAGCCCAGGTGACACATCTGTGTCCTAGCAGCAAGGGGAGCTGGGAGAATGAGTTCTGACCTGGAGCTCCAAGAGGCGGGCCTCCTATGTCAGGAAAACAGAAAAGGCTTAAATGACGCTGGGCAGCTGCAGATGTGAGAAACGGCCCCCGTGCCGCCCGAGTCGATGACCTGGGGAACCATGGCCAGGTCATCAGCCAGGCTGGGCCTCAGGTGTGAAATGAGGATGATCACCGCTGGCAGCTTTATTTAAGCAGCAGCTGAACGCGATGCTCCCTGGAGGCCCACTTTCCTGAAGATGAGTGAGGGGCCAGGCTCACTCTCCCACAGTCTTGCAAATAAGTCCCAGGCTGTTCACATCTACCAGCCTGCCTTTCTTATGGACTGTCTTCAGGGCTTTATCTGGAAGGGGCCCAGGGAGCAGGGGGAAGTGGACTGATTTCTGCTGTCTGGGGAGGGCACTAGGGTGCGGGAACCCACTCTGAAGCTCCCTGGTGCCCCTGCTAGATCAATGGGGGATGCGGAAACCAGCGAGGCCCTCCTCGTACACGCCCCCAGGGGCTCGTGCCCTCACGCACACCGCCCACCCCTGGGCGGGCCTGGTTGAAGCCTCCTTCACAGACACGCCACCGAAGTAAGGATGGGCAATGCCACTTAATGAAGGCACACACTTACGTGCCGGGAGAACTTCCCTTCGTGCTGAGCCTGCTCCTCAGCAGCCGCCTCCTGCCCAGCCAGGACAGCGTGACCCAGCATCTGGGAGCCCCCAGGCAGGCGAGGCCAGTGGGGGCAGGGGGCAGGGGGGGCAGGCAGGGCAGGAGGTGGGAAGAAGGGCAGCAGCGGTCAATTAGGATTAGAAAGGGAGTGTCTGTGGCTGCTGTAAAGGGATTACAGAGTGAGTGGGAGCCCGGAATGACTGTGTCAAGAAGTAAATTGATGATAATGTGAATTAGAGAGGAAAAATGACAGAAGAAAGGATAAGTTTATTCTAGATGAAGGTCTAATGGGCACCAGGAAGACAGAGTGTTTTGTGAAGTGATGTTTTCATTTCTCACGGTAAATGCAAGCGTTTTTGATTTTGCTGCGGAACCTCGTGCTGGGCCCCAGGCAGCCTGGCCAGGAGATTAGGTGCTGAGAGCGGAGTCATAGCAGAAGCAGAGGCAAAGGCAGTGGGGGACTCAGGGGGCGAGGCAGGGTCCTCTGAGCGGGCTTACTTCCATTTCCTGTCCTCAAGGCATGTTTGTGGGGCAGCCCCTGCTCCTCAGCCATGCCCAGGCTTGCAGGGATGGCACACATGTCCTAACGCTGTCCCCTTCACACAGAAGAGAGAAGGGAGAGCAAGGGAAGCTGACGTGTGTCTCTGAGTCAGGGCTCTGTCCAGGGAGGTGACAGAGGAAGCAGAAAATTACTTCATCCCTGGGAATATCTAGGCAAGGGATTGACAGCCCCGCCTTCAGGAAGAGCACAGCAAGGCGCTGCCTGCTCCTCCTCCCCAGTCACTGCTGCTGGTGCCCCTGCCTCTGTGGGGTGGGGGGAGGGAGCAGTGTATCCACTCATCGGGGCTGGGTTTGGAGGGTGGTGGCCGGTGCTGAAGTGCCACTAGCTATATGAACCTTGGGCATGGACTTGCTCTCTGTGCCTCCACTGCTAAATGGGGACAGTACTATTTCTACCTGGTAGAATTATGGAAATTAAAGAGTTCATGGATACAAAGTGCTTGCAGAAGCACCTTCATGTCCTCTCCTCATGGTGCCTCTCACAGCACTGCTGCGACCTCCTTTTGTAGACCAGACAACTAAAGCCCAGGGGAGTGGAGCTCCTTGTTCAGGGGGCACTTGGCCAAGAGTGACAGAGCCTAGCTGGCCACCTCCAGGCACCAGTGCCTGGTTGTGATATCTGGGAGGATTGCCAGGATTGGTTTGGATTTGGGTGAGATTTCAGAATCAATACGTGTCACCTCCCCTGGGAAATTAAGAAGCCTGCTATTCCCACCCCAGCAGACGTGTGGTCTAGGGAGGCTCCCCGGGCCCCAGCTGCTGTCCACTTGGCTAAACACAGTCCAGCACAGGGGGCACAGGCCGTGAACTGAGCTGGCGGCGGCAACCGGAACTCTAGGCCCGGCTCCAGCACTGAGAGGCGCTCTGGCTTTGGGAGCGTGGCTTTGGTTTGTGGAGCCACAGTTTCCCCACCTGGAGAAGGAAGAGATGACCCAAGGTCTCTGACGTCGGTGGTTCTAAGAACCTGCCGGTCTCCCAGGACTCCCTGTGCTCTTTCTTCCCTGGGGAGGGTGCACACAGAGCACGGCTCCTGGAGGCCTCATCCGAAGCGTGCAGTCCAATCATGCCGCCCAGAGAGAGTAGGAGGGTACAGGGCCCTTCCCCCGGCCCTGTCTGGAGGTCACAGGAGGAGGCCATCTCCTCATGTCTAAATCTTCTTGTCCTCTAAGCCCAGCCTGACCCACTTCCCGCAGGAAGCCTGAGCCTGACAGGATCACCTTGAGTTCCCCAGAGCTCTTTCCTCAGAGCCCCAGTCCCCTTCCTTCCTCTGAATGTCGGCCTAAGGTATGGGGCTTCAGGCACAAGGTCACCCTCCAACCTCTGCACCCTCTTCTCTCTCTTCCAGGCTCCCCATACTATTACAGCGCTGCTGCCCGAGGAGCTGCCCCACCGGCAGCCGCCACTGCCTACGACCGTCACTGACCCTCGGAGCCAGGCAGACGCCAAGCACTTACGATACATATCACTGAGGGCGATAGCCTCCCAGCCCCTCCAAAGACAGCCAGAGGGGCCCAATGAGACCACCCCCAGCGAGCTCCCACTCTCCTGAAATTCTGCCTCCCTTTTCCTGCCAGGGACTTGGGGTTCTATGGTATGGGTGCTGGACTTCTAGACACCTGTCCATTTCTAAGAGTCAATTGCTGAGCTTCTCCCAACAGTGATGAGGTCTCCACAAACCAACAGACTATTCTGCACATTACTGCAGCCCAGACAGCCTGCCAGTGCCCCAGCTATCTGACCATCCTCCCGTCTTCCTGCCCCAGGCCTGGGACGGAGACCTTGCTTTTGTCATTTCAACAGCACTTGTGTAAATACCTTCTTGCTTTTTATCTGGGCCCGAGGGTCCAGCCGAGCAGACTGCCCACTGCTATGCATTCGGCACTCCCAGTGAGTCACAGGAGGTCTTAGACCTGTGCGCAGAGAATCTCCTCTGCCCTGGGTGCCCCCGCAGGGTGGGCACAGAGCTGTCCATGGAACTGAGGATGTCCAACTCGGAGCCTTAGCCTCCTGCTCTTCGCTACTTGTTTAACGTTTGGACTGGGACTCTCACCGGACTGGTATGCTCCAAGCCCCCTCCCTTCCCCCCAGCTGAGACTCCTCCCCAGGAGAAACACACTTTGGGGAGGCACCCTGGCTTCCTGCTCCATTTCCCTGGGCCCATGCAGTGCGAACAGCCCTTTTCCATATATCAAACCACTCAAAAAACAGTCTGGGAGATCCCTCAACTACTGTTCTAAAGTAAGATGCCCCAGGTGCTGATTGCATTGTGGACTTGGAATGTTAGGGCTGGATGGGACCCAGGAGATCATGGTCCAAGGTGGGGCCTGAGGCCCTCCTGAGCCCCCAGTCCTTGGAACTCCCGGCCTGAACTGGCACGTGTTTTCTGAGGCATTCCCAGGCTCTGATCCCTTTGGACACCCACCATGAACACTGCCTTCGCCCTCGAGGACCCCAGTGAGTGGGTTCTGGGTGAGCCTGTTCTGCCGTGTAGACAATGAACAAAAAGGGCTCTGCCTGCACCGGAGACACACACACCTGCAGCAGTCCGCCTCAACTTCCTGAGCAGCCCTTCCCCGCCCTCGAGGAGCCTCGAGTGCCGCTGGGAACGGAGGAGCCGGGGTGGGGGCAGACAGTGACCTGCAAATAGTGGGTATCTACCTGTTGCTACAAGGGACCATAATGGTCAGGGCCATGGCCAAGGGCCATGGGAACTTGGAGGTGGAGTTGTAGAACTCAGAGTGGGCAGGAGTGGGCAGAAAACAGCCAGCTGGGAGGGCACAGAGGAAGACCTCCTGGGAGAGGTACAGGGTGGGCAGTGAGGAACTGGCAGGTGGACTGGGAATGGTTTTGAGATAAGGGTGCCAGGAACCACCAGCTCTTTGCCTAGGGCCTCAAACCCTTGCATAGTCTCTCTTGCCAACTCAGAACAGCCAGGTGGAGGCTCTAAATCTGGGATGAGTTATAGCAATGACAGTGGGCTTTGCACTTCATGGGACAATGTCCCTGATGTCTGCATGTCACCAGGCTGGCAGAGAGCTGGGGCAGAGAGAGTCCGCACTTGAGGTTATTGGCCCTGCAAGGTCCCATCCTGGCTGCACCTCTGCCATGCCGTGGGACCTCAGACAAGACCCTTCCCCTCTCTGAGCCTCAGGGCAGGGCCCTCCAACACCTCTCTCCTTCCTCCCTCTCTCACAGGGAGCTGGGGCAGGCCCTCCACACTGAGCAAGCATATGCAGGTAGGCACCTGAGTCCCACTAATATTCAGACCAAGTAGGAAACAAGAACACCCAGAGGGGTGGAAACCAGTCTTGAGGAAGACCTAGTCCAGCTCCCCTCAAGGGAAACTGAGGCCCGGCTGGAGGAAGCCTGGGACCACCCCGGGAGACAGAGCAGACCTCCTCTGGCCACCACCAAATGTTCCCTCCCCAGCACCCCTGCAGGGTGGTGGGACAGAGAGGAAACTGAGGCTTAGCAAAGCGGAGTCCCCAGGCAGTGAATGGCAGAGGTGGGGCTGGGACTTGGCCCCTGACCCCTGGCATGCAGCAATCCTCCCATCCCCGGGGAGGGGAGTTGACAGTGAGGGCAACAGGAGGTAGTTCTCAGCCTGCTGCCGCAGACGGGGTGGCCCAGAGCTGTTAGAACTACTGCGAGAGCCCGGTTTCCCAGGGTGGAGGTGGAGCCCATAAGCTCACTGCAGGCCCACCACTGCCCTGGAAACTGCTGGATGGAACAGTTCCAGCCTCCACCTGCCAGGCAGGATAGCAGGAAGTAGGGTAGCTGCCCCCTGCCCCGTCTCCCTTCTGAAGGAAGTGGCGGGGTCAGGGGTCTGCTGCACAGACCTCTCGACCTCTTGTGTCCTTAGATCCTCATCCCTCCTGTGGTCTCAGGCTGTTCATAGGAGGTCAGCCTTCCCTGAACTGGCTGCCTAAGGCACAACCGTCCTTCCTCGGCAAAGCCCGCCTGGCCCCACCAGCGCCCCTCTACCCATCCACACCTTTCCTCTCTCCCCTGAGGCTCTGCTGGTCCTCAGACTGCGTTTGTATTCATTAGACAGCCACTGATTTCTTGGCTGCCAGGCAGAAGCACAAGAGCACATGATGCACATGCATGTTCTTACACTCACGACCGCTCTCACCCACAGAGCTCCCACACTGCCCAGCGGGGCTGCCTGGGAGCTCGGAGAGAAGGGTTCCGAAGGACCCAGTCATTGATGCCAGAGGATTCTAGATGGAAAATACAAGGCCAGGGCTTTCACCAGCATCGTGGCAAGAGGCCTGGGACGTTTCTCCGGGGGCCTTTAGCCCCATGTTCTAGCTCTGACTTTTTGGAAAGGACATTGTGGATTTTATGAAACTTTCTGGTACCGTAGTCCAGCTCCAACTTGGAGCATTCTGATGACATATCAAATCTGGCGTCCCTTTCCCAAGGCGCCTTAGTTTGGATTAGCCCCTCGTAACCGAAGTTTGTATGGTGCTTCGTGGTCTTTGACCACCCCTGGGGCTGTCATGATGCTCGTTTACAGAGAGGACATGGGAGATTTAGGGCTCATGGGGCAAAGCAGAGGTGAAGTGAATTCTTAGATCTCTGGGCCCAGTTCTCTCTCAGCGAAATTGTGCTTCTGTCGTGGGAGAGTGTGGCTTAAAGACACTCCCTGCTACCCCCGAGAAACTGCCCAGACCTGCAGTGAGCAAAGAAAGAACAGGGAGCCAGAGGCTGGCACGACAGAGGAGCCTGGGGTTGGAGGTGTTGCTGGTCCAGGCTGATTCTCATGAACACCAAAGTCAACCCGAAAAGCCTTTGCCCATACTCACAGCAGCCCTCCTGACTCACCTAGACCCCTTCCTGCTGTGCCCTGAGGCTAATAGGGGACTGACCGGAGCTTGTCCAAGGCCACCCCACAGGCCTGCCAGAGCCTGGACATGGGCCCGGCTCTGACTTCCAGGGCCGAGGCCTCCAGGGTCACGAGATGCCTGCTCACTCTTTTCTTTATTCTTTCTGCTGTGGATCAGACTCCAGGCCTGGCAGTGACGATACGCAGGAGTCCCCAGGCAGAGTCATTGGGGCCATTGGGGTGCCCACAGTCCTGGGAAATACAGATCACCATCCCAAAGGCCCTGACCTGTTTCCCGGGCCAGGCAGATGGAGTCAGCTTGTAACTTGAGCGGGCCACAAGTCAGCAAGGGCAGTGGGACCCAAGACCCAACGGCTGTGTGCCCCTTCCAATGGCATTCCAGTGTGAAAGCTTTTATGATGCTCTGTCTACCAAAACCCATATGCCTGTGGGCCACTGGTCACCAGCTTATGACCTCAGCCTTTGTCCAACGCCCCCTTGCTTCTTCTCCTCGCCCTTCATCGCAAATGTGGGGGCAGTGGGAGTTCAGACCATTGTCCAGCCCCTGGTCCCCATCCCCCTCCCTCCCCATCCTGGGATCTTGTAAACAGTTTGGGCTTGAGGGTTGGTGAGGTCAAACGTCAGAGGTGGAAGGGTGAGGGGACTGTTGGCTTTGAGGGTAGACCAGTGCTGCTGGGGCCTTTCCCATGCGTGGGGAGGAGCCCCAGATGTGACCACAGGGCACTGAGGGGTGAAGTCCCTTCATGAGAAGTCATGACCCAGAGCAACTGCCCTGCCTTTGGCAGCCCCTGGCACCAGCCACCCTCTTCTGCATGACATTTCAGCTAGACGTTAGCTCCTAGCCATGAGGAGCAAATCTTAAACAAACCAAGCACTCCTGACAAATACCTGGAAACAAGGTGTGTCTGAGGCACAGATGCCCCGAGAGTAGAGGAAAACCCAGGCCCCTTGTGGCCAGGCCCAGGCTGGAGCGGGTGGATCCCAGCGCACTCTGAGTTGGGCCAGCTCCCCAGCAGCCCTACAAGAGGCCTACTCAGCAGTCTCAGACTTGTCGCCCATCTGGGAACCTGCCTCGGATGGTTTCTAGGCATGTACACCAGTGCTTCTGGAGAATTTATTCCTTTAGTTCTTTTGTCCTGGGAGAGGTCCAAGACAAATGCTTTTCTTCAAAGGTAACAAAATGCATTATTGGAAAGTTGGACAGTCAGGCCATGACTCCTAGCCAGTGGTCTGCCCCACCTCCCAGCAGCCCCTTCAGCCCCTTGTCCCCTTCTGTCCCCATACCTCAGGATTCCCTCTTACATATTCATGGTGGAGACACAATGTGGATCCACACTTCCCTACTGTCAGCTCCTGCCTCCAGAGCGGCGGCCAGGTCCCTGGGGCACAGCAGGGGACTGGGCCTGCTGCCCTGACGAGGGGGCGATGCTTCTCTGACATGGCTGCTTGTGAGAAGCAGGCAGGCACCAGTCTTCCTTTCATCTGCTATAACTTCTCAGCATTGGGGTCCTGTTCCTCGACCCCCGAGAATCAAAGGGGACCGCAGGGTTCTAGAGTTTCAGGCCATGTCCTCCAAGGGGGCCATCTCAAGTTGGGGGTTAGAATCACTGCCATCCACTGAGTCTGGGTATTCTCCGTCTCACATCTTAGACTGAGAGGTTCAAGGAGAAAATGCAGCTACGCATCTGTTACGGAGGGAACCTCCATGCATTCTGCAATGGAGCAGGTCTCCGGTAGTGTGTTTGGCCTATGGGCAGGAGTCCGCCCTTCGTGTGGGGCAGCTCTGACCAAGGCCCCAGCAGGGAAGCATGGGGAACAGTGGGGGAGTCGTGCGCCCCTCCCTGACCCTGCGGCCTGCTGCAGGAAGCCAAGTTGCAGTCTCTCCGAAACTCAATCACTCTGTCCCTCGACTGGGGTGCAGGGTCGCCCTTATTTCTAAATCATGACGCTTGTCGCCACGTCCCTCATTGTCTCCAAAAGCACCATTAAGAACAAGTGATTTGGGATGATGGATTTTTGATTTACACACGGCGCATTTCCCTCGGAGTGGAACAGAAAGGAAACCATTTAATGGCTCCCTTATTTTCAAGCCTGAATACATTTTAATGAAACTATTTTATTGTACTCGAGGAAATGGAGAGTTGAACAGTCCAACCAATCAATAGCCAATTAATTGCCATAAAACTAAAACTAAAATAAATAAGTCCCGAGTGTATCTGAAACTCCCTGCAAAGCTCCGAGCCTCCCGCTCTGGCCTTCCCCTCCCTCCGCGCACAGGAGCGTGTACGCATGCGCACGAGCACACACACCCACATCTCAGCCGCACTCTGAACTCGGAGAAAGCACCGAGTCTCCTACTCTCAGTTCTTGCCCGCTGCCCTCTGCTTTTTGTTAGAGAAAGTGCGCAGACCTGGCAGCAGCCCATCCTGGGGCTCAGGAAGAGGTGGGCCCGACCCCTGGTCCCCAGCCGCCAGCACAGTGTGGGGTAGTGGATACTGAGGGCCCTGCTTCTTGGCTCCAGGTGCTGGGCCTCCAAGTTCGGGCGGAGGGTAGAAATCCGATCAGGGTTCCGCCCTGACTCTTACTGGAAGATGCTGCCCTGGTGTTTCACCCTCTAGTGGCCTTTGGACATTGAGTATTTATAGAAATGCAGATTACATTGCCATGGAACTCTTTGCCAGGAAGACATCAAAGAAATATGTACCTACTGTATCCGCCAAAGTTTGTGATGCCTGCATAGAAGCTTACTTGTAAAAAAAAATTTAAAAAGTACAAAAAAACAAGAACAACGACAACAAAAAAAAACACAATTAAATTGCCTTTGAAAGTGGGAGATGATCTGTCTCCAACAGATTGAAAACAAAATGCTTCTTAAAAATGTGTATGTTTTGTATTTTTTTTCTAGTAGAAAACAACTGAAATATGGATGTTTTTTTCTTAGTGGCGTGTGTTGCTTTCGTGTGTAACAATATCTGAATGTAATGACAGCTGTGCCGATTTGCCAAAGATGTTGGACATACTTTTCTTTCGTTGGGAGGAGGGCAGGGGCTGGGGGTGGGGTTTGGGAGAACATGGGTAGGGTTTGGGTTTAATTTTTTTAACTTTTTCTTTTCTGGTCAAAACCTGGAATTTGTGGTTTTATTCTAAGTTAAATGGTTCACTGCAAGACTTTTATTTAGATTAGTTGGAAAAACTTGCAATAAGGTTGGGTAGTTTCAATATCTGTATGTCTGTTCATGAGTGACTGTTCTTTGTGAAAAATTGATTTTATGTGACCTTAATGTGAGATAATTATTTGTAAATATTTGCCATAATTTTATTGGTTCCTAAAATAAAAGTAATTTTTTAAGTTCAGAATAAGAGTTTGAGCTCGTTTGCTCTGTTACCACCTCGTGGATGGTCTCCGGCAACTTTGACAAAGCCACAAGGAGTTGGGGAGAATTTCATTGGCTCTTCTGATGAAATTGGGGTCAAAACAAATCTGAGCAACTGCAGTGGTGGACTATGGCCTGCGCAGGCGCAGGAGAGAGTCAGAGTCTTACCTGGAGAAGCTCCAGGCAAGCTATCAGCCGGCTTGGCCAAATGGAGCAATGGTGAGCCCCAACCCTGGATTTGACTCCTGGCTCTGATGACACTCGCTGGCTGGGGAACCTTGGTTGAGTTCTGTAACCTTAACTTCATTAGCTCTAAAATGGTCAGTAACATCCACCTCATGCATTCATTCAACAAATAGTGCTTGGGCATCTACTCTGGCCCCAACACTGAGGACACAGCAGTGAACGGGGCTAACAAGGACCCTGCTAATGTGAAGCTTACAATCAAGAGGCTTCTCATGAGGTTTAAGTTAACACACGTCAAATCTGTGCTCGTTAGTAATGTGGGCACGCACACATGCTTTTAACCCTGACCTAGGCCAGATCTTAAAACTGGGTGCTCCCATATGCCTCTCACACGCAGGCAGAGCTCAGGAGCCTGGAGACCTTTTCTTTGGGCTCCAAAGCTGCAGATCCTTTCTGGCCAGAGCTCAGACCCCAACAATCCACAGTCCTTCTGTGGGAGGTAACCTGTCCCTATGCCTTCAGAGCTGAGCATTTTGGCTGCACAGAAGCCCAGGGGTGTCTTTCCAGCAGGGCCAGGGCAGCTGCAGACCCGAGGCCTGCCCCTGCTGGGCGGTGTCAGTCTGCAAGTGCAGGCAGGGACCACTGTGCCCCTTGGCACAGTGTGTGTGACGCAGTAATTGCCAGAGATGGAGTAGGCGAGTGACCGTGTGGAGGCCATGGGCTGCGACTCATTCATATTTAATAAAGCTGGCTGCACGGCCTCCATTCATTTTGGCAATGGATGGCGACGAAGGTGATTCCTGAGGGAGGGAGAGAGAGATGCTGCTGTGGCGGAGCCTGGGCCCAGCTCCTTTCTTCCCAATGCCCGTGTTTTACAGGCACATGCTTCAGAGAGAAGCGGCAGCACTTGGGAACTGGTGAGACAGAGCAGGCGCCTCCACCCCTGACATTACAGCTCTTGTCCCTGGGTCTCCGGGGACAGGGGCTTCATGCCTGCTGTCCTCGGATGTGGGGCACCAGGAAGCCAGGCATGTGTAGCTCCCGCGTGACAGCAGATTGGAAGCCATGGGCAAGTCCTCCAGGAAAGGGTGGAAATGCCACCCTTGAACATGGCCAGGCGGCCTCCAGCAGCACCTCTGCCCTCGGGGACCATCATGGCAAGGGGGGAGGGGGAGGCCTGAGGTCTGCCATGGGAGGCTGTAGCTTCAGGCCCCCTCCTTCCTCACACTCCTGCTGGGGCTGGGCCCATGCTAGATGATGGGTGCAGAGGTGACCCGTGAGGAGAGAGACTGAATGAGGGCTGTGGAAAAGGCAGAGGGATAAAGTCTCCTAAAAGCCTTGGCTGGAAGTCTCAGCTCCAGCTCTTGCCTGTCTGTTTGCTAATATAAGCAATCAACTTCCAGGAGCTCTCTTTCCTTCATCTGTGCCATCAGTATGAACCACATGACACACACTTAGAAGGTGATGTAAGGAACAAATGTTATGCATTGTGTGAAAGTTCCCTCAAATGACAATGTGAGTTTTGCCAAGATATTTACCCTGCTATAAGGAAGCCAAAATTTTACATCCAAAAGTCACACTGTAGTTGGATCCTCCTCTGAGCTAAGCTCAGTGCCAGGTGCAGGACGAAGGTTGCTGTAGACTGAGTGGTTATGTCCCCCAGGATTCAAATATTGAAACTGAATCCCCATCGTGATGATACTTGCAGGTGGAGCCTTGGGAGGTGCTTAGGCCACAAGGGTGGAGCCCTCATGAGCGGGATTAGTGCCCTGATAACAGAAACTTCAGATGGAGAGCTCCCT
The DNA here is from genome assembly GCA_004024845.1 of Tonatia bakeri. Lineage (NCBI taxonomy): Eukaryota > Metazoa > Chordata > Mammalia > Chiroptera > Phyllostomidae > Tonatia > Tonatia bakeri. The sequence goes on from PVIA01010546.1 coordinate 41,370, forward strand.
CACGCCTTCCACCAGGGGAGGACGTAGGAGACAGGATCTGTCTGGACACCAAATTTTCGGGTGACTTGATCTTGGACTTTTCAGCCTCCAGAACTGTAAGAGAAAAATTTATGTCGTTTAAGCCTTCCAGCTTATGGTATTTTTGTTACAGCAGTCCAAACAGACCAAGGCAAGGCTGGAATGCCGAAATGAACCTACAAGGAGCTTACGTCTGGGGTAGATGAAGTGCATATTTTAATTCTGGGCAATCTGTGACCAGTGCCACCTACCATCGGGCAGAAAGAGAGATGTGGGCTCTCACAGGGGATTCCATGTTGGGGGAGGAATGATTCCAGTAGGCTTCCTGGAAGAGGTGGCTTTTGAACTAAGCCATGAAGGATGATCAGGATTCCATCTGAAAATTTTAGAGAAAGTAGGAAGGAAAGGCATTCCAGGCAGAGGGAACAGTGTGCACATAGCTCCAGAGGTGAGGAAAGGGTCGTGTCAGGAGGAGACAGTAGACTGTTTACCACTGAGGTGATCAGACACTGGCCTTTTCCTTAAGCCTGCCTCCTGAGGCTCTGTGGGTGCCACTGGATCAAAGGTAAGGACTAACCTGGGTTCTGGGTCAAAGATGAGGGCTGGCCGGGGTTCAAGTCATTGCCTAGGGCACGGGCTGGTTGCTGGAGGAGGAGAGTGCAGTGGCAAGCGCAAGCAGAAGCTGTCGATCCTTCCTGGAGGCTGCAGAGGGGGTGGGATGTGGTAGTGTATGGATGTCTAGCCCCACAGAGCAAGCAGCTTCTGGACCTCCTGGCTAGCTATGGGGGGATGGGGTGAGGAGACTGTTCTTGCTGCCCCAGCACGTGCCACAACAGCTATGTCTGGGAGAGGCGGGTGGTCTGCACACCCCAGGCAGGAGGAGGTGGCCACCACAGCAAACAAAGCAAGAGGCGGCCCTGCTGCAGAACACACAGCCACTGTGAGTGTGGACCGCTGGGGACATTTGTGCCCCATATGATCTCATTTCTTTGGCTGATCTGTATGTCCTGGTGCTTCTTCAGTGAACATGCATTATACACAATTCAAAAATAATTTTAAAGAGTTAATGTTGTCGCCTTGACTTGCCGCACCCACAGACTGTGACGGGGGCCTTTGCAGGCCCCACTTCAGGCCGGCTCTGGGGGCCTTTACAGGGGAGCCCGCCTGCGTTTGCTGGGGCCGCCCTAACAACGCCCGCAGAACGGGGGGCTTACACAACAGAAATTGATTTTCTCACAGTTCCAAAAACCAGACGTCCAAGGTCAAGGCGTCGGCAGAATTGGTTCCTTCCGAGACCCCTCTGCTTGGCTTACAAATGGCGGTCTTCTCCCCATGTCTCCACTCGAACTTCCCTCTGCTCCTGCCTGGTCTCCTCGTGCCTTCACATTGGATCAGGGCCCGACCTCATTTTAACTTAATCACCTCTTTTCAAGATTTAAAACAACAGCACTCCACTCTACAAAGATCTTTTTTGAAAATACCCCGTTCTGGCAAGGACGTGAGGAGCTGGGCACTCATCTGCGTTGCCACTCCACTGTGTCTGACAGTATGTGGCCAAAGCTGCCCAGGCGTCCCTAGGCCTGGCATGGACCCCAGGGACCCCTGGCGGTGCAGGGACTCCCATGGGGCAGAGCCGGGCTGCTGTGCCCAGGGTCTGTTTTTTCCGCTAGGCTGGCTGCCTGCAGTCACAGAATGACGTTTACAGCCCAGGTCAAGCGGGAAACATGGCGTTTCCAGCACAACCGTGTCATCTGGGAGGGCACGCCGGCAGCAGAGGTCCCCCATTATCCACAAACATGTGTAAATATCGCGACGGCTCGTAATGTAACCAAGAAAATCACTTCCCGTTGTTTCCCCTTCAGTGATATTTTCTGCTTGGCTGAGTTTGCGTAGCACACTGGAAAGGCCGGCTCATCAGTTCCCGTTGTTAATCAAGAGCAGTAATTGTCCGAGTTCAAAGCCTCCTGACTTCGACTTTGCTGAATAGGATAACAAGTTCCAAAAATGCTAAGTAGTAGTTTCTATAAGTGGGCCTCTTTAATAGGAAAGGCCCCTGAAGAGGAATTGGAAAGGAAAGCTTTCTGTAAAGGGGAATTAAAACATTGTGCACACTTTATAGAGCATGGCAGAGAGACTCCCGAAAGTCCCGGAAGTTCTTAAGGCACGCAGGACGTGGGTGCAGACTGGTCTCCTCGTTTGCGGCGGGAACCTGTGAACCGGAGAAAGCCGAGCCCGCCAATGTAACACACGTAACCTACGACTTCAACATCTTAATGCAATAGAGGTCTGTTTTTCTCTCACACAGCTATTACATACGGACACTCCTTAACTGGAATTCATTGGAAAGTTCTATATATAACCAAGATGTCAATAAAGAAGAGGAGGAGGGGGAGAAGTACGCAACACAACTGGAAGGAGCCTTGGGAAAAGGACACCGAGTCTCGTTTGTACCTCAAAGAGTTGTGACTCTTTAATAAATTGATTTCAATCGCATTATCTCATTTAATCCTTACACTCACCCAGTGAGATAAGCACAATTTCTATCCTCCTCACGTTTACCGAGGAGGAAACTAAGCCCGGAGAGCTCTGGTATCTTGCCCCAGCTCACACAGCTGATGAACAGGGACACCAGGTGGTGCAGCCAGGCTGTGTGAGCCCAGAGCGCCGTCCCTGAGGGTCACTGCCTCCGGCTGTGTGCTCAGCTCCTGGCCCAGCAGCGGGCAGTGGGGTGCTGGTGCAGAGGCCAAGGGGATCATCTTCCTCCTCGTAAGAGAAGCACTCACTGGGTGATACCTGCAGACAGAGCTCTTAGGGCCCTTCTTCATGCCTAACCTTGGTACTCCTTGATGCAGCTGAAAGTTGAAACTAGAAAAAATGAAAATTGCAATAAAAATCATCAGTTAGCTGTCAGGATCTGCATTTTCAAATTAATTGCCAGTTGTTTTCTCCCGTCTTCAGCCAGTCAGTGGCCCGGGATCTGAGCTCCATGCTGGGATCTGGACGGAGTGCTGGGGGCTGTGGGTGCAAGGCGCTTGGAGCATGGTCCCTGCCCTCGGGCTGTGTCCCATCTGCTGGCAGGAGACACGCCTGGCAGGATGACAGTTACACGGAAGGTCCTTGAATAACTTCATTTCAGAATCATGCTGATGGGATGCCAGGGGAACTTGACTCTTGCTTATGGTACAATTGCTTTCTCAATCATCATTTTGCTTCAAGTCACAAAACCTATCAATGACAAGTGAGGACTTACTGTGTGAGTGAGCAAGTCAACAAGCAGCCTCTAGGAGGTGCTGTGGGGACAGGCAGGAAGACGGGGCAGGCCCAGGGGTGTGAAACCAATAATCAGTGCCTTTGCAGAGCAGTTAGGGTGTCCCCACGCACCAGGTGCAGCCGCCGCAGCCCTGTGAGGAGGGTCTGCGTTTTCCCCAGATGAAGGGACCGGTATAGAGAGGTCTGTCGTTTCCCTCCATTTCCACAGAGAGGTTAGGCTGTAGGGAGGAGGTGGGACCCTCTCGCTGAGGTGCCCCAGGTGGAACCGGATGCCCATTTGGCAGCATGGAAAAGGCTCACTCAATAGTGATGAGACTGGGAGCCTCCAAGGTGTAAAACAGGTTTTCATTCATTTAAAAATGTTTGCATTACAAAAAGATAACAGGTACACGTGTAAAAAATTCAAACAGAACAAAACAGTGGTCAGTGAGTCTCATTCCTGTCCTGACCCAAAGCTCCCAGTTCCCTTTCCCAGGACTTGTCCCTCCTTATTCTTCCAAAGATAATTTATGCATCTATTAGATAAACGTCTATGTAAATATAGAGATTGTGTGTACGCATTTCTCTGTATTTAAAGTATTTTCAGCCAGAGACCCTGGCTGAAATTTTTTTTCTTAAAAAAATTTCTTTTGAGGAAGTCCAGAGGGTTTTTGTTTTTCTTTTGGCAAAACTGGAAAGAATAGGAATTTTTCTTCAAACTCTTGTCAAGTATTTATTTTACTGCCTATAGTGAAATAGATCAACTATGAGCAACTGGGGAAAAAAATCCAGAATGACAACAGCTTAAATGAGAGAGAAGACCACCCCCCTCCCACGTGTGCAGTCTGGAGGTCGGGGAGCCAGGGTTGATGGGGCAACGCAGCTGCGGGAGGCCCACAAGGACCGGACTATTAGTGGTCCCTGGCCCTCCAGAGGCCACGTGCCTCTGCCTCCAGGTCTAAGACAGCACTGGCGGGGTTTTAAGCAGCAGGTCAGAGGAGACAAAGGAGAGACGACCAGCTGCCTCTCGAGTAAGGTTCCAGGAAGCTAGCCCTCGACACCTCTGCTGATACCCAGGACTGACGCACACGGCCACGCTGACCTGCAGGGACACTGAGGAAAGTGAGTGACTTCTCTGTTGAGTGGCCCCACTGGTCCAGCTACAAATTCTGCTGCCATGGGAAGAGGAGAGAGTGGATATCGGGCCACGAGCGACACTCCCCGCCACACCACCGTGTCTCCGTGGCCTGCAGCACAGTGCCCGGTTCAGAGCAGAGACTCCTTCCACTATTTATTCAGCCGATTGTTACTGAATAAATGCTTGCTGGATTCAGGTGAAAGGAGGTGGGGGATGGGGCACAGATTTGTGTGAAGATGGCAGAGGACCCAGAGTTTCTGCTTCAGAAACTCAAAAGAGGCACCAGCTGAGACCCCCCCACACACACACCCCCAAGTAGAGAGAATGTCATCTTCCTGCCTCATTCCTCTCACCTGGGGTGATCCTCTCCACCTGCACGATGGGGAAGGGGGCATAAGGTTGACTGCGTGCTCTCCAGTCCTTCCATAGCGAAAGCTCAGCGAGTCTGTGCTTCTAAATGAATCAAAAGCAGGAGACCAAATACTGACCATGAAGACTCAGGGTCAAAGACCAGAGATCAAAAATACTGAGAGCTCTTTGGGTCTGGCCTTCCCTGTGGTGATCTTTATTAAAAAAAAAAAAAAAAAAAGGAAAAGGAAAAAGAAATCCTCGCAAGCCCCAGGCACTTGATCCTGTCTGACCAGTGAGCTGGATCTATACCAACACTGGCATCCACCCGAACACTGGGAAGAAAGTGGAGAGTGAAATTGCAGAGCTCTGGCCACAGTGAGGCACCTGCCATTGGAAATTACCCCCAAGTCCAAGAAGTGTCAGGCCACCACTGGCAATAGACTGCCTGTCAACAGAAGGTCTTGGGGTGGGGTGGGGGGAGCCATTAGAAATGGTGGCTTGGGGGTCCATGAGGACAAACTACGGAGAGGGTGGAGGGGGGCTTCAGCAGAGAGAAGCCTGCCTGTCTGACCTAAGAGGCTTTTTTGAAGCAGAATTATGTTGGGATGAGAATGAACCAAAGGATGTTATTATTCAGTCTTCAAACAGCTTTGGGGATGTTCCACAGCACCCCTGCCAAAAACACTGAGCTTTTTAGAAGTCATGAAACATTTCCTTATGATGAAGAAACTGGCTTAGGGGGAAACAAAAAACAGACATCAGGATAAATAGACACTTCTGTGAATGGAATATAGTAACATTATCTAATTCTCTGGGGGCTGGAATGAGCTGGTTTTAGTTAATATTTGAGTTATTGGGGAGAATTCCTCCTGGGGAAGAAGTTAAGCCACTTTGAGCTGAAGTGCCACATGAACCCCAGGCTGCGTGGAGGTTCAAGATGTAGCAGATGAGCTTCGTCGGGCAAAACCGCCGCCTACGGGCTGCAGGGTAGAGGACACAGCCCCGGGAGTTATGTGGCGATTAGGGCTGCTCGAGGACTCCTCAGAAGTTCAACTTATGCTTAACCAAGGAATATTTTAAGTGAGGAACATGCCCACAAAATGTTTGGCTAATCACAGCCCCGGAGTGCGGACAGTCATACGGGCTCAAAACCTAGAGGAAGGGAAGCCCAGCAGCATCCTTTAGCCCCAGGCCAGGTGACAGCCGCTTCTGCTGCCAGGATGCTAGGGTTGCTATCCAACCTCCCCAGCCACTCTACACCTGGGGAGGGTTTTAATTTTCTATCTTGATGAAAAATGTGTGGTTTACACACTGTCGTGGAACAAATAGAAATGGGATTTATGTTGTACAACTTCCATAGTTTGTTTGAGTTTTTTCCATATGTCTTCGGCAGTCCTATCACATTCCTGACAGCTACATTATTTTTTTTCTTTCTGTGAAGTTAGGGAGAAGCAGGGAATGGGTTCTCCCCTTTCTCCAGGAAGCCTGGCTTGAGAGTATCTGTGTGCAATGTATGGACACATGTGTGTGTGTCTGTGGTTGAGAGATTTTTTGCACAAATGTGCCCGGAGTGTGGGGTTGTGTGTGTGTGGGGGGGGTATGCTGGGCTCCAGTGTAAATGTAAGTGTTAAATGTAGGCAGAGATGTTTGGCTATATTTTCGTGATGTGGCGGTAGTGATGGTGGTGTGTGTGTATCTGCAACAGATACAATTCACCAATTAGATGGTGTTCCCATTCACAGGTCACAAATAACCAGCCTCCCTCCGCCAATATCCTGCACTGACACGCACTGGGCTCACCTGCAGTTAGGAAGAGTTACATTGCTTTCTGTGTGTTTCCAATTAGTTTCACACATGTGTTTGCAGGTGTGGTGCTTTAATGAAGTATGTGAAGAAAATACTCCCACTTATTAATCAAGTTGCATTCCTACACTCAGCACTGCTCCATCAAACATGACATCAATCCCAGTACTTTTACTAATTTCTTTTTCATTATCAAAGCAGATTTACAACTTTGGAGTCAGGCCATTGGTGAAGGTTTATTTCCCCCCACTGGAAAATTCATCTGTATCCTAGAATCAGCTTGTAGCTCAATGTAAATTCGGTGTAGAATTTAGTCAGTTATTAAGTGGATTTAAGTGGCTGAACCCTGGTGTAATCTGACCAGCAATGCATGAAGGAAAGAGTTGGAGGTGTAAAAAATGTCAAATAGCTTTCTCAGATGCATTAAACTATTAATAAAGATAAAACGATCTTTATGTTTGGGGTTTAGAACATCTCTTTTATGATATCGAGAAGCCACTTTGATTCACGACTCGTTGGTTTCAAGGTCTGGTGTCATTATTCAGAAGGTGTCAGGAAGAAAACCGCAGACAAGCTCCTCAGCAGGGGGAGAGGTGGAAAAAGGAATGGAGTTTAGAAGGGCCAGGGCCCAGCTGGGCTGAGCAGGGAGACGTGACAGGGAAAGGATGATGTATAATACAAGGCAACTGGCAACTGATCCATCGTGCACGCACCCTGTGGACCCTGCTCCAGGGGAAAGCCACTTGGCCTTGGGATATGTTCTCTGGGGTGGTCCTGGCTCCCTGCAGAGGGGTCAGCCTGAGGCAAAGTTGGTGGGGGGGCAGATATGTGGGGGTATTCTCCACTTGTCCCCTACAACCACCCCACTGTGCCATCCCTTTCCTCTGCCCTGCTGTGTATTTCAGGAGGTTGATCTCTGTGGACCTCATCACCCAGACCCCTGGCCTCTGGGGACAACAGCCAGGGACAGGAGGGACAGGATAGTGAGGGGCCCAAGGATTCCTCCCCCATCCCTCCTTGCCTCACCCCAGTTCTGTAGGGGCTGCCTTCCAGAGGGCCCATCATCCTCTAGCCCCTTCTCCATGGCTCCTGCTCTTTCTCCAGGTCTGGCAGCCTCTTTTTCTCTTCCCTTTACCCCTCAGCCCAGCAGTGTAAGGGATCCCCACCGACACCTCCCCATCCCCGTGCAGGTCTTCCTAGCACTGCTCACCTCTCCTCAAACAGTCTCATCCTGAGTGGCCAACCATTTTCGGCTGCGGCCCTCCCTGTTTCAGGAAGAGGAGACGTCCTGTTTCAGAGCACCTGACTTTGACTCTTCTGGAGCTGTGCGTGTTGGGAGGTCAGTGGGGGTCAGGTCGGATCAGCGGTATAGGGAGAAGGGAGCCAGGGAGAAGGAGCCTTGGCACAATGCAGTTGTTAGGTGAGGAGCATTGGTGCGTGGTGGCCTCTCCATCTGAGGCTTGTCGGGTAGCTCCCTGCTTGCCCCCCATCTCCTCGCTCAGCACACATTGGCTGGGAAGCTCCCAGGTTCTGTGCTAGGGAGACCCTGCCCTTGTGGAGGTTGCAGTCCAGTGGGGCTCGCAAACAAACAAACAACCCTTTCAAGCCTGCTAGTGCCCTAGTAGGGGGGCTCAGGGTACAGCAGAAAGGCTGGGGAGGGAAGATTTCCTGGAGCAAGGAACAATAAACCGGATGGAGGAACAGAAGGATGAGGAAGATGCCAAGGGAGGGAGCTGGAAGAGGGGCACAGGGAGAGCGCTGCTCCTGGCTGAGAAAACAGCGTGCAGAGAACCCCAGAAGGGAGGCAGCTGGGCATTCGACAATGGCCAGGGTGCAAGGAGCTGAAGAGCATGAACGAGGAGGTGCAGGCAGCCAGAGGTAGAGCAGAGGGTGGGCTGTAGTTGATCTGCTGCCCTGCCCCTCCCCTACCTGGCCCCAGAGCCTTAACTTCATTCTGAGGGCCACGCAGGCCCTAGACACAGCCGAGTGTGCATTTTGAAACCAGACCTCAGTCTACCAGGTGAAGGGAAGAAATGACTGGAAGTTGAGTGACTCCAAGCTGGGAACCAAGGCAAGAGGGACCTTGCCAGGGGAATGGAGCAAAGTGGGTTCGCATGATCTAATTTGAAATCCCCCACTTTCCAGATGGAAACACGAGGGCCAGAGAAGGCCAGACCTTGGTCAGGGCGCACAGGGAGATAGGGACCCAGGGTCCTGGCTGCTGCAGTCAGAGCAGGAGGGAGCAGCCAGGGCTTGGGAGCCGCCTCATCTGAGGGGCAGGCTCCTTTGGCAGGGGTTGGGGGCAGGCCCGAGGTCCTGGTCAGTCGCATGTTTCCTCGCTGTGCTGGGTGGTCTTTGGACCAGAGGTGCCCTACCCCGGTGGGGCCTGGACCCTTGCCTGGGTGCACCCTGGCGCACCTCTGCCCAGCACCAGGTGCTCAGCCCAGGTGACTGGTGCTTCCCACCGAAATCATTGGAATATTAAGCTAATCAAAGCCTTTCCTGGGAAGGGATGGGGCTGGGAAGGCGGCCCTAACGAGCTGCGTGTCACTCCCTCCACCCCACGAGTCTTGCGCTGTCCCATTTGTCTGGCTGTAATCTACATTTCAAATGATTACATGGGAAGCTGAAGTGGTAGTGACAAGGATAAACGAAGCTTGTTAAACTAATAGCTGCACTAATGCCCAAATATGTGAACTTCCCGACGCAGGCCGCATCCCAGCCTGGCGGAGCTGTCAGCCCCGCTCCCCCGGGCTCCGCCGCCAGCCGCGGCCACATGATGAATGGCCCTGTCGACCAAACTCATCCGGGGCCCAATTAAACAGGCAGAAATGAACTGGAGCCGTCAGGCGGCGGGGAGGGGGAGGCGGGGAAGGGGGAACGAGCCAGACAAGGAGCGGGGTGTTGTTACCTTACACAGACGGAGGGACGGAGCGAGGGGCGGGTGGAGTGGGCCGGGGGCTGGGGTTGGGGGGGAGCTGGGGGCCCGGAGGCGGGAAAAGAGAGGTGGCC
>PVIA01010547.1:0-50946 GCA_004024845.1 Tonatia bakeri
ACCTCAGGAACTTCCTTTGACCGTTCCTTTAGAGTAGATCTGCAGGTGACAACTTAGAGTTTTTCTTCATTCAAGAATGGCTTAATTTCCACCTTCATTTCTGAAAATTTTCACTGAATGTAGAGTTCAGCAACTCTTTTCTTTTCAGTAATCAAAAAATGTTGTATCACTTCCTTCTGGCCTCCATGGTGTCTCATGAAAAATTCACTATCATTTAAATTGCTTTTCACTTCTAGTATTGTTTCTCACTGCTTTCAAGATGTTTTTTCTTTGTCTTTATTTTCTGGGGTTTGACCATGATGTGTCTTAGAATGAACTTTTTAAAGTTCATCTTCTTTGGACTGATTTACCTTCTTGAATCTGCCAGTTTATGTATTTTACCAAATTTGGGAGGATTTCAGCCACCATTTTTTTTTGTTGTTGTTGTTGTTGATCTAACACTTTTTCACCTCTTCTATGGAACTCTGGTCACATGAAAAGTCTTTTGTTAAAGTTTTAAAAGTTCTTGATGCTTTGTACTTTTTTTTCCACTTTATTTTCTCTCTTGTTGAGACTGAATGATTTCTGTTGCTCTATCTTCTGGTTCACTGGTCCTTTTCTCTGTTCTTTCTATTCTGCTGTTGAATCCATCCTGTGAGTTTTCTATTTCAGTTATTTTATTTTTCACTTAAAAAATATGACTTTGTGCCCTGGCTGGTGTAGCTCAGTGGACTGAGCGCGGGCTGCAAACCGGGCATCACAGGTTCGATTCCCAGTCAGGGCACATGCCTGGGTTGCAGACCATGTCCCCCAGCAACCGCACACTGATGTTTCTCTCTCTCTCTTTCTCCCCCCCTTCCCTCTCTAAAAATAAATAAATAAAATCTTAAAAAAAATAACAGACCTGTTTTAAAAAAATATGACTTTGTTCCTCTTTATCTCTTCTGTTTCTATGCTAACATGTTGGGCTTTTTTTTTGCTGAAACTATCTTTGTTTCCAATGTGTTTATCATTGCTTGTTGAAGCATTTTTATGATGGCTGTTATTTAAATCTTCAGATAATTCCACCGTCTCTGTCTCAGTTTTGGTGTTTGTTGATCATCTTTTCTCATTCAATATGAGATTTTAGTTCCTAAATTTTGACATAACAAGTAATGTTTTATTGTATTTTCAGCATTTGGGTCATTATACTATGAGACTCTGGTTCTTATTTAAATTGTCTTTTTTAGCAGACCTCCTATGATGCTGCTTCCAATGGAAAAAATGCATCAGGGGAGGTGTACCACCTCATTACTGCCAGGTGATGTTGGAAGTTTAACTTTCCCACTGTTCAATTCCACTGGCACCCTCTGAGAGGAAGAGTGCCATGTTACTCTAGACAAGGGTGGAAGCTCAGGTTCCTTACTTAGCCTCCTCTAACATCACCCTGGCTGGGAGGTAGGAGCAAATCATTACTGCTCCCCACATAGTCTGCAGTGACACTGTAGTGCAGGGGGGCATCTCCATACTTCCAAGGAGGGATGAAAGTCCCTGCTCCTCACTTGGCCTTCTCTGGAGGTGTTGGGGTACCTCGTGACAGCCAAATGAAAATCTCTGCTCCTAGTTGGCTTTTGCTGAAGGGAATGGAGAGGCAGGGCACAGGGTTCCCTGTGGTGTTCGACTGGAGTTTGGTGTTGGGTGAGTACTGTCTAAAAGTTTTTTCTCTGCTAGGCTCCCCCTTTCCTGGTCCTTGGACTAAGGAGAGAAGGCATTTGTTGGAGGGTTTTTGTATGTACTTCTTGGCATTTTTGAGTTGCTGGCCTGCCAGCACCCAACCCAGGATATATTAGACAAACAAATAACAAACAACAAACCTGGAAATTCACCACCCTCATTTCTTGGGTTCAAGATCTCTAGCCAGTCTATCTTCTTCTCCACCTTTCAGAGTCTTCTTAAGTTTATTTTATGTATAATGACCAGGGGTTTTTGCTATATATTCAATGAAAGGAGTAGGAAGAAATGCCAGGCTGGTGATGTATCCTCCATGCAAGACAACATCTCTCGTGCCTCATCCTAGCCATTCTTTATAATTAAATGTTTTCCAGTTCTCTTTCTCACCTTACACTTTGACACATTTCTTGCCTCACCAGTCTGCAAAGAAGTTGATGGTAGGAAGCAAGGACAGGATTTGTTTCCAGTTTGTTTTTAAGGGGGGAAAAACACACCTGCAACCAAACACCTCAGTCTATCAGTGCCATCAAGTTTCCTTGGAGAAAAAAAAAAAAATCCCAGATCTACATGAGTTGTGGCTCCATGGCATGCATTTGTTTTTTTTGTCTCAAAATCTACTGGCCATCTTCTCTTTGTCCAAGGCACTATGAAAATCCAAAAAAAAAAAAAAAATCCTGTCCCACTTAAAGTAGGAGGCTATACAGAAACACTTGATGGTGTAAGTAAATCTTGAAGAAAATAGGTCAATGCAAAAATTTACTTTAGCACACTCAGCCAAATTTTTGGCCCAATCTTCAGAGGTCTTCAGATAGTCTAGCATGGAAAAATGATGCCTTTGATAAGCATCTCCCTGGCTTAGCTTCTGAATTACAGCTGGCCTAGTTAAGCAATCTTCAAAGTAAAAAGTTGGGGTCTGCTCAGATGCTCCCTCAGTTCTCCATCCCTAGTCTCTGCTTGCCCTGGTGCGACAGAGTCAGATCTCGCTTTGGCTTCACACTGGCCTGGGTGTAAAGTCCCATTTGAGCATTTACTACCTCATGTTACTTTGGCCACATTCTGTAAACTCTAAAATCCTGTTACTTCCTCTATAAAATTGGAATAATATAATTTATGGAATTGTTGTAAGGAATAAAAATGGTATGTAAATGTTCTGGTGTGTAATTTCCATTTGATGTGTCAGTTATTATTATCATGGTTAAAGAACTCTAGTATAATGATAGGCCTCCAGTGTAACTATTTTAGATACCATGAGAAGTGTGTATGTGTTTATATTTTCCAGCTGGGGAGACTTGAAGTACATCTTGCATACAACTACTAACTTCAAGTTAGCCCTGTTCCTCAGTTATTACTGCCCCTCAGCACCCTCCATTAAACCTTGAGTGCACCAGTTTAATGACAAGGTTGTATTGTCCTTGTTTTTTCACATTACATATTTAAGATGCTTAAATTTTCCTATGCCAAAGGAAGATTCTAATCTCACAGCTCATAGCCAAGCACAGAGACACAGGGGCATGTTAAAGGACTTCTTTAAGTTAAGGGTAAGCATTAACAGAGCACAGTTCCTAACTAATCACAGATTAAAGGGTGTGTGGGGTCAGGGGAAGATTAGCATAGAAATAAGACTTCTTTGTCTTCACGATCATATTAATGTCACTTTTCCATTCATTTTTCTTAGGTGAGCTGTAAGATTCCTGGGTATTGCCACTCTGACAAAACAGTTAGTCTGAGTTTAACTGTCAATAGCCCTTTGAGTCTATGTTATTGAGCCTTAAGAAGATTGCATTATTTAGGCATATTCAGAAGTGTAGGAATGGCAAATAAGTTTCATCCCACATGCCACTTCCCATTGATTTGGAATGGTTGCCTGGCAAAGTCTACTGAGACAGGTTCTGTGGCCTAGCTCAGGCCTCGCTAAGGAGAGAGCTATAATTGATTAGCTATGTCTGCAATGGACTGAAAAGTGGAGGAGTGCTATGTGTGCTAGATATTTGTCATCCCTGCAAACTCTTCTATCTAAGGCCAAATAGCAAAGTAAAATTTTAGGTTTGTCAGCTAAATACAATCTCTGTCACACATTCCTCCTCTTCCTCCTCCTTTTTTTCTCCCTCTCCTTATTTTAATATTCATTTAGAAATGTAAACAATATCCTAAACTTGTGGGCTATACAAAAACAGACCAAATGCTGAATTTGGTTGTAGTTTGCCAATCTCTATACAAGAGGCTCTAACATTGTATTGTGATTAGCTGCCCTCACCTTTGCAAATATAACTATCTTTTTGCCATATATTTTGGACAGAGTTGCTTTCCTTGTAAACATACAATCCAATTAAAATATCTAATATCTAACTTGTTTTTCATAAAAGCAATTTTTTAAATATTAAGGAACTGATGTCAATAAGAAAAAGGTGAAATTAAAGAGCAAGTCTTAAAGAAATGTAGCACCCACATCCAATACCATCCAATTGATTCAAACTTGTATCAATTTGTCTGTTTATGAACTTAGTATGTATCTTTCTTTAATGCAAAAAGCACCTCAAAAAAACAAAGCTGTACTTCACTTACGCTTGCCTTGGGCGTGTCCACAAGGGACCATACTTGGCTCTGCTTGTTTGTGGTTGCAGCTTTACAATTCCTTTGTCCAAATTGCAACAATTTTCTGGTATGAGGTGTCATTTGAAAACCCCCATTAACTCAAAGATGCTTTTTTTAAGGAGAGGAGAGATCGATTTGTTTTTCTACTTATTAGTGCATTCACTGGTTGACTCTTGCATGTACCCTGAGTGGGGATCGAACCCAGAGTTTGGCCTATCAGGATAACTGAGCTACATGGCCAGGGCATCTTTGCTTTTTTAAAATCTCTCCTAACTTCTTCAAAAGAAGACTTTCTTTCTTTTCTTTTCACTCATAATTAGAATAGAAAAAAAATGCTATCATTTGATAATGACAGTCTACAAAATACAATTCTTCACAGTTCTCACTTTCCAATCTCCATAATGAAGATAATATAAACATTTTACTGACATTTAAATAAATAATTTCTCAAATAAGCAAATTCCTGGATATAGAGTAAACCTATTCTTTCCTCTCTAAACTGCTTCCTCTTGACCCTTAAAATTGTTCTATGATCAAACTTGGAGCAACATAGAAAGATATTGGTGGGTAAGTTACCTTCAATTGGTTTTATTTATAACCCCCTCCAAAGATTTTTCTGCCCCAAGCTTTAGATGAACTTTTTTGCTTTTCAATCCTGAATTGTAAACTTGTCTTTCCACTTTTCTTAAACAAATGAGTTCTGGGGAGTGGGGTCACATCCCAGAGGCCCTTGAATGTACAATGAGAGAGTGCACTTCATCTAAGGGCAGCTGGAGCCCACACAATTTTTGTTCAGAATAACAGCTGTTTGAGGACTAATCAACATACAATAAACTGCACATATTAAAAATAAAAAATATAAGTTTTGACATGTATATACACTCAGAAACCACTACCAACTAAATAGACAGACATATTCATTACCAGTAGAAGTTTGCATCTGCCACTTTGTAAACCTCTCTCTTTGCCCCTCCCCTTCCATGGCAGCCATTGATCTGCTACTTGTTATTACAGTTGAGTTTATATTTTTAAAAGTTTTATGTAGGTGTAATTATACATGTATGTATTTTCTCTGCTTCTTTCATTCAGCATAATTAACTGAGATTTATCTGTATTGTAGCATGCTATTAACAGTTCATTTTTTTACTGAGTAGTACTTCATTATATTGATATATCACATTTATTTATCTATTTTTTTGCCAATAATCAAACCTTCACTGAGAAATGACACCCAAATAAATCACTGTTGTATACCTTACAAAATTAAACACAACTTTCTTGGTAGACTAACTAGAATTACTCAACTGACAAGGTGTTCTGTGACAGGCCAAATTCAGAAAGTTATTTGAATCATTGTGTTCCTTTCTTCTAAATGAGCACCCTTCTGTGAATCTGGCCTATCTTTTCTCTTGGCTGGCACAGCACTAGTGAACAACCTATGTAAAGAACCACTATCTGAGCATGGCTGGACATTTTACATTCATAAGATAAGAATTTGGACTTGGAAGCAGCCATTTGTTTTCATGTATTTTTTCCCTCTTCCAAGGATGGATGTAGTAACTCTCTAGCATGTTCATCTTCTGGCAAACCCACCCAGCCAGATGTCTCTGTAATTGCCTTTTGGTGGACATATGACTTCTTTCTGGTTTTGGGCTGGAAATAAAGGCAGCGTACAAATTAAACTTCTATAAAAGCTTGTATACAAACCTGTATACAGTATGAATATATTCTTTTTTCTCTTTAGTAAATACCTGGGAGTGGGAATGGCTAGATTATATAGTAGGTGTATGTTTAACTTTTTTAAAATTAAATTTATTGGGGTGACATTGATTAATAAAATAACATAGGTTTCAAGGGCATAATTCTATAATACATCATCTGTATATTGCAGTGTGTGTTCCCCACCCAAATTCAAATCTCTCCTGTCATCATATATTTGGTCCCCTTTACCCTTTACTACCCACCCCCACTCCCCTTCCTCTCTGGTAACCACCATACTGTTTTCTGTATCTATGAGTTTTTGTTTGTCTTGTTTGTTCATTTACTGCTTTCAGTTTTATATCTCACATATGAGTATCATATGGTTCTTCATGTTTTCTGTCAGACTTATTTTCACTTAACATGATATTCTTAAGATTCATCCATATTGTCACAAATGACAGAATATCATGGTTTCTTATGGCTGAGTAGTAGTATTCCACTGTGTAAAATGTTTAACTTTTTACGCAACTGCCAACCTGCTTCCCAGTGTACAATTTGACATTCCCTTCAGCAGTATATACAAGTTGCATTTGGCCACCTCCTCACCAACACTTGAGATTGTCAGTCTTTTTAATATTTGTCCATTTGGGTAGGTAGTATCTCATTGTGGTTTTAATTTGCATTCACCTAATAACTAATGATATCAAGCATCTATTCACATGATTATTTGTCATTCATATATCTTCTTTAAAGTGGCTAGTTAAATCTTTTACCTATAATTTTTAATTGAGTTGTTTTCTTATTATTAAGTTTCTTAAAATAGTTGTCTATTTTTCAATAGATAATTTTGTATATCCTAGGTACAATTCTTTATTAAATATATGTCCTTGCAAAGGTTTTTCTCTCAGTCTATGGCTTGTCTTTCTTCTCTGAAACTGCCTTACAAAAAGAACCTTTTAAATGTAGTGAAGTTTAATATATTAATTTGTTTTTTCTTGTATCATACTTCTGGTGTCATATCAAAGAAATATTTGTTTAACTCAATGTCACAATATTTTCTTTTATTTCTTCTAGGAGTTTCATAGTTTAACAATTTTACATTTAGGTTTATCATATACCTTAAGTTAATTTTATTTTGTAATTTTTTTCTCCAATGCTCACCTGAGGATATGTTCATTGATTTTAGAAAGAGAGGAATGGAGAGGGAGAAAGGGACAGAGACAGAAACAGAGAGAGAGACAGACAGAGAGAGAGAGAGTTGTGGGAGAGAAACATCCATCAGCTGCCTCCTGCACAACCTGACCGGGGATCAAACCTATAATCTCTGTCTGTGGTCTGAAGGGAATCAAACCCACAAACTTTTCGTGTAGGGGACATTCCAACCAACCAAACCACCCAGCCAGGGCTATTTTAAGTTAATTTTAAATATGGTTTAGAAATATGACTCATCCTGAGTTAATTTTTATATATAGTGTGAGGTATGAGTCAAACTTTATTTTTTCACATATGAACATCTAATTGTTACAACACCATTTGGTGAAAAACTATCCTTTAGAAATGTCTAACTGCCTCTGCATATCTGTCAAAATTCAGTTGTCCTTACATTTATATGCATATGTATGTATCCTCTCTTCAGCCCTATCTGTTTGTCTGTCCTGACAGCAATGCCACGTTGTCTTGATCAGAGGTCTGCAGATGACAGCCATGGCCAGCTGTTTCTTGTGTAAATAAGGTCTCATTGGAACAGGGCACCGGACTCATTTATACGTTGTCTGTGTCTGCTTGCACACCATAATAGCAGAACTGGCGCTGATAACAGAGACAACATGGCCCACAAGCCTAAAATATTTGCTATTTCACCCTTCAAAAAAATTTGCCAACCCTTGGTCTTGATTACTGTCAGTTTATAATAGTAGCATTAGTACACCTTTTGTTCTTATTTTTCAAAGTTCTTTTGGCTCTTCTGGGTCACAGTTTGGCTTTACCTGGGAACCTCTAACCCCAGCACAAGTAGCAGCCATTTGCAGATTGCTTTGAGCTTATGTTGGTTGGCCTTGGGCAGAGCAGAGGTGGTGGCTGACCCTGGCTTGTAGCACCCAAGAAACCCCAGAGCCTGGGCACCCAGTGGACAGCTACAGACCACAACCCTGCCCCAGAACAGTTGATTCTCCACAGGGGTCAAAGGTTGGTGGCCAGTGGTCACAGCCAGTTGGTGCAACTGACTGGCCTGTGTAAATCCTTCCCATTGACCTGCCAACAGCTATCAAGGCTCAACTATAAGAAAAGGGTGTACTCAGTCCACACAGACTTGGGTGATAGGGGAGGCTCTGCCACTAGACCCTATAGGACATCTACTACATTAGGCCAAGCTACCAAGATAGGGAGTCATAGCAGCTCTACTTAATACATAGAAACAAACCCAGGGATGAGACAAAGAAACATGGCTCAAATGAAAAAACATCAAAATTCCAGAAAAAGGACTAAACGAAATGGAGATGAGCAATTTATCAGATGCACAATTCAAAACACTGGTTATAAGGATGTTCAAGGAACTCAGTGAGGACCACAACAGCATAAAAAAGACCCAGGCAGAAATGAAGGATATACTAATGGAAATAAAGAACAATTTATAGGAAATCAACAACAGAATGGATGAAGGAGGGAATCAAAACGGTGATATGGAACATAAGCAAACAAAAATCAGCTGATCAGAACAAGAAGAAAAGAGAATCCAAGAAAACAGAGAGTGTAAGCAACCTCTGGGACAACTCCAAGGGTCCAACATTCATATCATAGGAGTGCCAAAGGAGAAGAGAAAGACCAAGAAATTGGAAATCTGTCTGAAAAATTAATGAAAGAAAACTTCCCTAATTTGGTGAACAAATAGACATTCAAATCCAGGAAGCACAGAGAGTCCCAAACAGATGGACATAAACAGGCCAACACCAAGACACATATTAGAATGCCAAAGGTTAAATACAAAGAGAAAATCTTACAAGCAGTAAGAAAAAAGCAATTGTTACCTACAGAGGAGCCCCCATAAGAGCTGATTTCTCAAATGAAACTTTGCAGACTAAAAGGGATTGGTAAGAAATATTCAAAGTCATGAAAAGCAAGGGCCTATAACCAAGATTTCTCTACCCAGCAAAGCTATCGTTTAGAATCAAAGGGCAGATAAAAATGTGAGAATTTCTCTCTCAAGTCAATGTTTCTCTCTCTCCCTCCCTTCCTGTTTCTCTGAAATTAATGAGTTTATCATCATGAAACCACTATTATATGAAGTATTAAAGAGATTTAAGAAGAAGATCAAAACTATGAATAATAAAATGACAATAAACATATACCTATCGACAACTGAATCTAAAAACAACCTAAGCAGACAAGAATAGAGACAGAATTAGGGATATGGAGAACGTTTTGATGGTTGCCACATGAGAGGGAAACCATCAAAGTATGGGGGAATGGATGAAGAGGTGAGGGGATTAAGAAGTACAAATTTATAGTAAAAAACACAGCTGTAGGATATAAAATACAGTATAGGAAATGGAGTAGCCAAAGAATTATGCGCATGACCCACGGACATGGACAAAGGGGTGGAGATTACCTGAGGGAGTACAGGGTACAAGGTGTGAGAGGGCAAAGGGGGAAAACTGTGACAACTGTAACAGCATAATTAATAAAATACAATTTAAAAGAAAACATAAAAATAAAAAGTTTGAAAAAATTTTTTTAAATAAAAGCATTTTACTTCTGTTTTCCAATATGAATATTTATTTCTTTGTTTGTTTGTCTATTTGAAATTTTTCTTTAGCCTATGGCACTAGTTAGAATCTCCACTTGAAAAGATGTGGTGAGAGTAGACATCTCTTTCTTGCTCCTGACTTTAGTTCCTGACTTTAGGGTGAAAGCATTCAGTCTCTTGTAATTAAGCATGGTGGTAGCTTTAGGATTTTTTCAAGGGCCCTTCATTGGGTTGAGGAAGTGTCTTTCTGTTCCTAGTTTGTTAAAAATTTTAAATCAGAAATAAATGGTGGGCTTTCCTAAATATTTTCACTGCATCTGTTTAAATTATCATATATATTTTTTCTTTTTAATTTTGTTAATATGGTGAGTTGTACTGGTTGATTTGGAACATTAAATTAACCTTGGGGTAAACCCTACTTGTATTATCTGTTATATAATCAGATTTACTTTGCTAAATATTTGTTTAAAGCTTTTCAATATGTATGAGGGACATTGGTCTTTAACTTTCTTGCATTGTAATTTTTTATATATATAAAGGTAATACTGGCCTCATAGAATGAATCATTATTTTTGGAACAGCATGTGAAGTAGTATCATTTCTGAAACCTTTGATGGAATTCACCAGTGAAGCCATCTGGGCCTGGAGATTTCTTGTTTGTTAGTTTTGTTTTGGTTGTTTTTTGTGGAAGAGTTTTTAACCAAAAATTCAAATTCTTTTATAGATATGAGGCTATTCTGTTTATTTATTTCTTCTTTAGTGAGCTTTGGTCATGTGTGTCTTTCACGCAATTTATCCAATTTAGGTAGTTGAATTTATTGACATAAGTTTGTTCATAATATTGTTTTTACCTTTTTAATATTTGTAGAAACTGTAGTAATGGCACCTCAGCTCTCTCATTCTTAATATTAATAATATGTATCTTCTTTTATTCCTGGTCAGTCTGGCTAGTGGTTAATCAATCTTACTGATTTTCTCAAAGAATCATCCTTTGGTTTCATTGACTTTATTTTTGTTTTTTATTTTATTGAGTTATGCTCTGGTCTCTATTATTTCCTGTATTTTTCTTACCCTGGTTAATTTGGGGTTTTTTTCTAGTTTTTAAAAGCAGAAGATGAGGTTATTGGCTCACTGCCTTCCTCCTCCTCTAACATTTCCTCCTCACTACTGCTTCCACAGTGTCCTACACATTTTACATTGTGTTTTCAGTTTTATTCAGTTAATAAAACTTTCCAAAAGACCTTTTAATTTTTTCTTTGATTTATAAATTTTGTTATTTAGTTTACAGATACTGGGGGGTTTCTGTTATGGTTTATATTTTAATTCCAACATACTTGTGTGTTGAACCAGTTTTCTGTTCCTGTTGCAACAAATCACCACAAACTTAGTGGCTTAAAACGACACTACAGCTCTGTAGTTCAGAAGTCTGGCATGGATCTCACTGGGCTGAAATCAAGGTGTGAGCAGGCCTACATTCCTTTTTGGAGGCTCTAGGGGATAATCTGTTTTCTTGCCCTTTCGAGCTTCTAAAGGCTACTGCGTGCCTTGGATCAAGGACCTCTTCATCCATCTCCAAAACCAGAAATGTTGGGTCGAGTCTTTCTCATGCTGCCATATCTCTGGTTCTCTTTCTCCTTTCTTCTTGTACTTATACTCAAGCCAGGAAAATTAGATCGTGGTGACGCTGAGCCATGATAACCCCCCATTTCAAGGTCAACTGATTAACAATTTTAATTCCCTTTTACCATGTATCCTAACATGCACAAATCCCAAGAACTAGGATGTAGATGCCTTTGGGGGCTCATTATTCTGCCTACTACATATAACTTGAATCTTTTTAAATTTTTGAGACCTGGGGCCCAGAACATTTTCTGTTTTGATAAGTGTTTCATATGTACTTCAAAGGAGTGTGTAGTGTGCTGTTGTGTGGAGTGTTCTACAAATGTCAATTGGATCCAGTTGATTGACAGTGTTACTTGAGATCTCTATAAACTTACTGTTTTTCTGTCCACTTTTGCTATAAATTGTTGAGAGAGGGGTACTGAAATCCCTTGACTGTTTTGTCTATTTCTGCTTGCAGTCCATCAGTTTCCACTTTATGTTTGGAATCTCTATTACTAAATTCATAAACATTAGGGCCATCAAGTCTTTCTGATGAATTGACTCTATCATTATGAAATTATCTTTATCCATGGCAATATTCTTTGCTCTGAAAGCTATCTTGCCTGGTATTAATATAGCCACCCCATGTTTCTTGAATCTAGTGTTAGCATGGCAGATCTTTTCCATCCTTTTTAAACTGTCAGTATCTTTAAGTTTAAATTGACTTTTTTTTATACACAGTATATTTAGGTCTTTCTTTTTTAGACAATCTGGCAATGTCTTCGTTTTATTTTAAATATTTTATTGTTTATGCTAGTACAGTTGTCCCAATTTCCCTCTTTTTTAATTGGGATGTTTAAACTACTTATATTTAGTGTTATTAGTGATGTGTTTTTGTTTAAATATAACATAGGAATTATTTTCTATTTGACCCATCTGTTCTTGTTCATCTTTACTCCTTTCTGATCTCTTTAAAGTTAATTATTTTTTATCATTTTATTTTATCTTTTTTGTTGGCTTATATTTTACTTATACCTATGTTATAACATCCACAATAGATTATTATTTTTATTTATTTTTTATTTTTATTTTAGTTAACTTTTAAATATATCTAAATAATAAGACAAATGTCTTATTTATCCATGTGATTAACACTTCTGATGTATGGATTCATATTTCCAACTGATATCATTCTTCTTCTGCCTAAAGGACTTTAATATTTTTTGTGGAGGTCTGCTAATAGTGATTTTTTCAGCTTTCCTATGTCTGGAAAATCCTTTATTTTGCCTTAATCTTTTAAAGATATTTTTTCTCAGTATAGAATTCTAAATTGATAATCATTTTTTACTTATCAGTATTTTAAATATTTTGTTCCATTGTCTGCATGCATTTTTTTCTGAAGAGAAATTTACCAAATTTTTATCCTTGTTCATATGTAGAATAATTTGTTTTATGGTGGCTTTTAAGATTTTTTTACAGATGATTTTGATTAATTTGATTATGATATGCCTTAGTGTGGTTTTATTTGTTTCTTGTGGTTGGAGTTTGTTGGTATTCTTGGTTTGGTATGCTTATAGTTTTAATCAAACTTGAAAAATCCCTGGCCATTATTTTTTAAATATTTATTTCATTAGCTTTTCTCCTTTAGAAATTTCAATTATATTCATAATAGACTACCTGAAGTTATTCCATTGATCACAGATCTTTTCTATTTTTAAAATTTTTCTCTTTATTTTTTATTTTGTATAGTTTTGATTGTTATGTCTGCAAGTCTGTTAATTTTTTTCTGTATTGTCTAATCTGTTGCTAATTCTATTCACTGTATTTTTTATTGCAAACATTGCAGCTTTATTCCAGAAGCTCATTTTGGGTCTTTTTATATCTTCTTTATCTTTAATTCACTTTTTTTAACATATTGAAGATAGTTATAATGACAGTCCTAATATCCTTGTCTGCTGATTCTAACATTTGTGTCAGTTCTAGGTTAATTTCAGTTTATTAATTTTTCTCCTCATTATGAGTTGTATTTTCTTGCTCCTTTAAATGCCTGGTAATCTTTGATTGTTAGTGTTTGTTTTTGTCTTGTTGGGTGATGAATGTTTTAGTGTCTCTGTAAATATTCTTGAGATTTGTTCTGAGATGTAGCTTAATTACTTGGGAACAGTTTGATTCTTTAAGGTCTTGCTTTTTATGATTTTTCGGGTGGAGCTATGTTTAATCTAAGGCTAATTATTCCCTAACTACTGAGGCAATCCTCTTCTGAGTACTATACCCAATGTGTTGTGAGCTGTAAAGTTTCCCAGTCTGCCTGACAGGCACAGGCACTACTCCTGACCTGTGTACATGCTGGGCGCTGCTACCTTTAATTATTTCCCTGAAGCTGGGTAGTAGTTTCCTCATGAGCATTTAGTACTCTGCTGAATACTTAAGTAAGACCCTCTACCCATCTCTCTCTGTACAGCTCTCTCCTGTGTGGCACTCTGTCCTATGAATTCTAGCTGCTGTGATCTCCCTGGACTCTTGGCCCCATCTCAACCCAGGGAGTCTGCCAGTATCTTCCTTGGGTTCTCCTTCTCTTCATCATGGCCTGGGAAGGCTCTTAAGGCAGTAAACAAGCAAAATTGTAGGGTTTACCTCATCTGCTCCCATTTATCAGAGATCACTGTCCTTTTCTACCTGATATTCATTGTCTTTAAAGCTGTTGTTTCAAGTATTTTACCTGACATTTTTTTTAGGTGATTTGGTAAATCGTTCTTGTTTCTTCATCTTGGACAGAAACAAAAGTACCACGAAGCTTCTTCTTGAGCTAAAGAATGACGCGATAAATGCAATCTCTGAAAAAACTCCAACTGGTGATTTTGTAGGATGGCAAAAGGAGTGCAGATTAGGAAGGAAGGAGAGCCTCCGAGATCATAAATTGTTTTAAAGCTATTCTGCCCTCACTGGTAGCCTTCCACCTGTGCTTCTGAGGAAGTAAATTACAAGGAGCCATGGCCCACTTGCTATAAGCCCAAGAACTGTGGTTTCTGTATGCTCTGAACTGGGGGGTTTAACTTGGGTAGTATTCCCATGTGAAACAAAGGGCATACCGCAAAGCAGGGCCCTGTTTATGAGCAAAGCCCTCCCGCCATCTACCTACCCAGCATGTTCCTCCTGCACCCATACCCTGAATTGTACTCATCCTTTATGGGCATATCTCGACCCTCAACTAAAAAGAAAACTCCATGACAACAGGAACAGATCTTTAAACACTTTGCAGCCTCCACACCTAGCACATAGCCATCCCAGAACAAGCAGCAGGAAAAATTTACTGGGTGGCTTTGTAATGGAATCAGTGGAAAAATAAAAAGGGCCAGGTTAGCCTCTGGGCCTCTTGGTCTGCTTCATCCTATAGCTCCATCAGTTTCCCATGGCTCTGAGTAACTTATCTGCTTAATTTAATTGTGCCCCTGGAACTTGATCCAGCCCTTTGTAAAGTCAAGGGGAAAACAAAACAGTCCTTAGTTTTCGGAAGACAACCGAGTCCATGAGTAACTTTCTCCCTGATCAAGTTCTCCTGGCCAAATTGAGGTAGAAACATCCTGGCCATTAAGTCTCCTCTGTGCAGTAGCCTTTGCTTTTCTCACTCCCCTTCCAAGTCTGAAGGTTTAGTAACTACAGGAAAAAAAAAAAAAAAAGATCATGTTTGTTCCCATCTGCAACAATAAGTGAGGAAGAGCTTATGAAGCCATAGGCTTGTGTCTTCCCAGCCACATGTTTTTAGTATCTATTCCATACCTGCAACCTGCCAATAGGTGAAAAAGAAAAAACTGCAGCCTTCAGGAGTCAAGTTACTTACCTAAGTCTACACAGGAGCCCAGGGGAGGATGTCATTAGAATCTTCTCTGTAGGACTCCTGGCCCATAGATCATGAACTTGGGGGTGGTGGGATGCAGGGGGATACCCCATACCACTAGGGGAGGCTCTCCTTATGGAGGGGAGCTCAGAGTAGTTGCAAATGGTCTAAGAATCCATATTTACTCTAAGGACAATCTATATTCTGAATAAATAACATCACACACATCCACTCATTGTTAATTTTTCCAACCAAAGTAGTCGAATGTTATTTTGGTAAAGAGGTATAAATCCATTTTAAAAGACACATATCATTCTTTTTTATTTTATCATATACTTATCAAACCATGTATACCAAGACCTGAGACTGTGCCCTGTGTTTCACAGTCCACTTTTCCTCAATCCTTAAGCATTAGGTGTCCTGGAATTGAGACAGTGTTTAGCCACCCCTAGTTTTGCTCTCCCTGGTGGGGGTAGAAGTGAGTTCCAAGGGCACAGTGTGGGTAGGAAGGAAGGGGAGCTGCCATCCCTCCCCTGAGGATCATGCCAACTGCCCAGGCGCTGCCTACCTCCCCTACTCTGCCCATTCATGCATCAGGAAAACCACAGACTTGAGTTCTTTCCATCTTCTGGTGGTTGTTTGGGTGCCTTGGCTAAGGGCCTATTCTCCAAGCTTCTTACCTGGTTCCACCAGGTTTCTTTGAACACCTGGGGAGCTGAAAGAATGCATCACACTTGATACTTGAATACTTCCTGCAGAAATTTCTGGCTTTTGCTCCAAGGGTGAAGGGGTAAGAATAGACTGAACCCAGGCCCTGAAAAAACATTTCTAGATTACCCCCAAGAAAAACAGGGAGACTTCTGTCACACCCTCCCCAATCTGGACCTTCTGGGGCCCCAGGACACACAACAAGGCAGCAGGGTGTGGCAGTGAGAAGAAGGGTTTGGTGTCTGCCAGAATTCTCATTGTGCTGAAATGAATGAATCCCTTAACCTCTCTGACCTCCAATCTCCTTATGTTTAAAAAGGGGATAATAATATACTTACTTTAATGAGCTTTGGTAAGGACTAAAGAAAAGCCTTTCAAGTGCCTGACCTCACGTTTGCTATATAGCTGCCTCTCAACTGGTGTTTGCTCCCTATGTCTGCTTTTGTAGAACACACTCTGGATGTGACCAGGTGTCCTGGGTCCACTCAGACACATTTCTGCTAGTGGAGGGAAGGCTTCCAGAGGGGAGTAGAGAAATAGAGGCAACTGCAGAGTAGCAGTGAGGTGACAGGTATGCACGTGTACCTGTGTACAGAGGAGGGTAGGCCTGCATGATGCAAATTAAAGGCCTGAAGAGAGTTTCTACCTAATCTAATATCTCAGATTCCACCATATTTTCGAGCTCTTCTGATTTAAGCAATCTTTTCTAATGAAAATGTTCCTAGAAGTGCAAACAAATCAAGTCCCTTAGTTTAATGTGAAATTTTCATTGTTAATTGTTTCTTCACCCTAAGAGTGATGAAAGTGGAGGGGGTCCGAGGGATACCAGGGTTGCAGTCAGGGAAGGAAAGATCCAAGGTGAGATGGGGTGGGGTATAGAAGACAAGCTGGGGAAGTACTCAGGTGTAGGGGGGGGCATCTGGGATCTTTTTTCCTTAGCAGCCAGGAAGGGTTTCAAGGGGAGAAGACCCATCCCCTAGAGTCAGAAAAATGAGCGTCAACACATGGATTGAAACTGTGTGTAAACTGAACTGCTCTCCTAACTTTAGCACTTCTCTAGTGTGGGTAGCCACAGGACGGCCACAGAGCACACATCTGCTCCCTGGGAGTCAGAGCCACTCTCAGGGGACAGAGAGGCTGGTTGGATGGACCCTGATGAGCTCAGAGGGCGGTTGGTTGGGCTGCCTCCACACCAGCTGCCCCAG
This sequence comes from Tonatia bakeri, assembly GCA_004024845.1. Classification (NCBI taxonomy): domain Eukaryota; kingdom Metazoa; phylum Chordata; class Mammalia; order Chiroptera; family Phyllostomidae; genus Tonatia; species Tonatia bakeri. The sequence continues at coordinate 17,075 of PVIA01010547.1, forward strand.
CCCTTGGGATCATGGTATTCATTCCCACCTAAGAGCCTTCACACAGGCTCTTGTTTCCTCTGCCCACTTGATTCTTCCAGGTCTTCCCTGGGCATTTTTAGATCTCATCTCAAATATCACTTCCTCAGAGAAAACTTCCTGGTTTGTCCCCAGTCTGAAACATGCTCCCTCTCCCATCAAAGTGCCTTCTTCCTCTCCTTCAGGGCTCTGATATAATTTGTAAGTAGGGATTTGTTCGCTTTGGGAAATTGTCCCCTGGGATGTTCACCAAAGCCCAGTGAAGAACGGGTCCAGGGGAGGTCTCAGGAAGTGAACCTGCTGCCTGGCTTTCTGGACAGAGCCGAGGAGGCACAGAACCCAAGACAAGTACTCTGAACAGAGCCCCAGCAAGGAGCCAGGAGTGCTGGGCTGTAGACTGCACCCAGGAACCACACAGCATAAGTTGTCCATGGAGCTGCGTGAGCTTCTCAGAAACTAGACATAATCCTAGAAAATGAAAGGAACCCCAAATTAACTGTGATCCATTAAGGATTTGCTCTCCCAATAAAATGAAGTCTCAACATAGAAATTCATGTGAATTATATAAAACTAAAGGTGCATTTTTTGCACACCTGAACTGAAAATATGAAATTCATGCCTGTCTTGTTTCCTTAACTCAGCTATGCATTTGACCATACATTCCACAAGGACAGGGAAGTTGCTCCCTTCCTAACCACTGAATTTCCAGGGCAAGCACTGTGCCTGCCACATAGTATGCACTCAGTAAATGTTTTCGGGGTGGGGAGAGGTGGCTGCATGAAATAGATGGGCAGCAATGGGCTCCTGCTTCCACCAGCCCACCACTTTAGAGCAGATCTTCTTGTCCATTGGAACATGGGTCAAACATGTCTAAACCCCTCTCTGGATGAGTTTTCTGGGAAGCTGCCACAGGGACATGCCCCAGCAATGGTGCCTGAGGCCTCTGAGGGACAGGTGACAGCTTGAATAAGCCAATCTCTTTGTTCCCAGCATCAAGGCAAGCTGACCAGATGCTTTGCAGTTACTATGACCAGGCTGGGCCTGCCAGAACAGGGGACCAAGGCCAAGGCAGGGAATGTGTCAGGAGACATTCCAGAGGTGGTGAGGTTGGGGAGTGGTGCACAAAGAGAGCACTTCAGGGCTCCTGGAATTGGGCAGAGTTTCAGGTCCACATGTCAGGCTGTGTTGCCCATCAAGGTGAGAACTCCTGCCGGGTACAGGGAAATGACAAAAGGAGATTAGGTTGGCCCAGTGCCACCTTGGAAATGAGCAAAGTAGTCATAGACACAGCCAGAACATGCAAAAGGCTGGGTGGTGAAATAAAGTGTGTGTGGTTTACCATTCCTGAAACTTGAGGTGGCTGTCTTCAGCTCTCTGAGCCTCCATTTCTTCGAGGCCAAAATGCCACCTTTCTCTCCTCTGCCTTGTGATCCTGGAGCTAAGCTTGCAACCACTTTTCTGCATCACCGGATGGCTCTGTATTAGGTTTAGCCAGTGGGGTCACCAGAGGAAGGCTGCAGAGCTGGAGGAGGAAGACAAAGCTTGGACCACCTGACCTGCTGGTGGTGCTGCCAGTTCTGTTGGTTCCTGTAAGCATCCTTCAAGCAACTCTTCTTCAGTCTTTCCGTTCTAATTACACCTTTCACAGAACCAGCCTCCTCATGGCGGTGCCTTTCAGGACCAGCCTGACAAGCATCCTCTCCTCCTCCTCCACCCCAGGGGTCTGAGCGTCAGTACTAGGGGTTCTCTCCTCCAAACTCCTAAGTTTTTATAATTCTGTCTTCCCTTGTTTCCCTAGACCTAGGGTAGTAGATGCCTCCAGCAATTATTATTACCACCACAATAACTTAGTTTTTTTTTTCCTTGCCTTTTCAGTTACCTAATTAACAACTTTATAATCTGGTTAACACTTTTTACATGAATTTCTCTTTGTGAAAATAATGTGATTTGGTTCTATCTCCCAATAGGCTCCTGGTTAATGCTTTAGGCTGATGAAACTGTTTCTTACTGCTTTCTGAGGATGAGATCAGATGGTGTTCATACCATCTAATGTGCCTGCAATACAAGCAGTCTTCAGTCCATGTTAATCCTGTCCTTGCCTTTGGAACACTCTTAGAGTCCTATGGCGTCAACTTATTTTCAGATATCTTAAATTTATTTCTTGAAGTGTTTAAGAGCACAGGTTTGTAGATGAGTAGAGCTGTGTTCGAATCACAGCTCTGCTACTTACTCGCTCTATAACCTTGAACAACTTCCTTCATCTCTTGAAGCTTTGTCTATGAAGTGGCAATGATAATAACAGCACCTGTAGGGTTGCTGTAAGGATTATATGAGATAATGTGTGCAGACAGTATCTGGCATATAGCAGCACTCAGAAAATCATAGCTGTTAACTCTTTTATTTGTTTATTATTCCATGGATACATTAGTCAAATCTGATCAACAAAATTATCACTTATTTGAGAATAAGGTCAGTGACTTACTTTTCTGTAATCCCAGAACCAATCTTAAGCCTCAATAATACCTATTAGAATGCAAAGCACATATTTCAAGCTTAACAAGTAACATTATAGTCATTTATAGTTGGAAAAAGCCCAAAGATCATCTTAGAGTTGCAAAGGGATTTTAGAGGTGATTAATATAACTCCAGTAGCTATTGTACCATCCTTATAATGTACCCACCAAATGTATGTACAGCCTCCTAGTGGAAAAATGTTCTTTAAGTGAAACTGAATATCTACCTTCCTATAATGCTCACCCATTGACAGAAGCTTTATCTTTTCAGATCACACAGACAAGTCTGTTCCTTTTCTCATGATCAAGTATCTCAAGGTGATGGCCCCTAAATCTTCTCCTCTCCTACTTAAATGTTCTTAGAAGTTCCCTCAACAATTGCATCAATAGCATGATTTTGACATGCCTCTCCTTCCTAAACACAGTTCACAGACGAGTGTCTGTTAAAACCCTGGCACACCCAAAGGCTGCCCAGAGCAGAAAGGACAGGATCATCACCTCCAATGGTCAAAATGATCTACTCTCTTTGATGCAGGCTAAAATCACACTCATGTAACCACTTTATTTGGGAGTCATGTCCCACTCCTTCTGCACTTCCAGTCAACTAAAACTTCTGTGTCATTCTATGTTCTTACTTGTGAGTAATAGAAAATATCTCTAGCTGAATTATGCAAATAAAAAACAGTAAGCACATACTGTAATCCTTGGAAGACAGTAGTGGTTGTTTTTATTCTCAAGTTGTTCAATATAAATAGAGCAACTAAGATAGCAAAATTAGAGTCATAGACAAAATCTACAATAAAACTAAGTGATAAGGTCTCCCCAATAATCTCCTAAGTGGGTGGGAACAACCCACTGATAAATACAAGAACTTCATGGTGTCTACATTTGTACAGAAGGAAGCATAGGGAGGCATCTGGGCTTCTGACATGTATAAGGGAGAAAAACTCCAAGGTCATCAGTATGAACTAACTAGAAAGCACTGTGGGTCAATTCTGAGAAGAGCAATCGAAACTGGGAAGGCTTTGAAAGATCCAGTATGGAATGAATGCAATGGGACCATAATACAATAGAGCTGATGGTGATGGAGCCGCGTGGGCCTATCATGAATTTAACAAATCAAAGACCTTTTCCAAACAAGGATCCATGCTGAGAAAAAACAGAAATAGATACCAATTGAATAGAATAGGAACAACAAAAGCAAAGGAAAACTAATGTCCACACAAAAGTGGAGGAGGGAAGCAGAGTAGTCAGATCTTAAAAAGTAAGAAGCCTTGTTTTCAATCACTTTGTGAAAACAACATAAGAGGGAGTTCTACAAAAAGAAGCTGAAAAAGCTATTCTAGCACATATTTCCATGCTAAAAACAAGAAAAATGCATTGCATTAAAAAGTGAGCAATAGAAAAGAACCAGTCAAGTCCCATAGGAAACATATTTGGAGGAAATAAAAGAATAAGGGGTATTATAAGAATATATAGTTAATATATAAAAGTCAGAAAATAAATATCTCCACCAACAATGAAACACACCAGAAATAAATGCATGAAAGAGAGCAAAATCATAATCTAATGTTAAGAACAAGCAAAAAACAGCCCTAGCTGGTGTGGCTCAGTGGATTGAGCACCAACCTGTGAACTGAAGGGTCACTGCTTCGATTCCCAGTCCGGGCACATACCTGGGTTGTGGGCCATGTCCCACGTTGGGGACATAGGAGAGGCAAGCACACACTGATGTTTCTCTCCCTCTCTTTTCCCTCCCTTTTCCTTTCTCTACAATAAATAAATAAAATCTTTAAAAAAAGGAACAAGCAAAAATGTATTATAAAAATGAAAAAAAATATTTTAAAACCACGTAAATTAAAATTAGAAAAACTTATAATGAGTTGATTGTAAAATAGGAATATTTGAAAAGAGGAATTACAAGACTCAGGATATAATTAGAAAGAATTATTTTAAAAATGAAGACTATAGACCTGAGTGGTTGGCATCATCCCACAAAGCAAAAGATCATTGGTTCAATTTCTGGTCAGGGCAAATGCCTGGGTTGCAGGTTTGGTCCCTGATCAGGGCACATGTGAGAGACAGCCAACTGATGTTTCTCTCTTTATTTTTCTCTTTCCCTCCCCATCTCTAAAATATAAAATCAATATTTTTTAAATGAAGACTACAATAAAGAAACACAAGAAAGAACAAGTATAACTGTGTCTTAAAAGAAATAGAAAGTGAACTTAAAAACATGTTTTTAACATTTAAAAGGAGATAAAAATGATTTAAAGAAAAATGATAGTTATAAAAGATAGGCAAAGAAAAGTCAGCATATGTATAATAAGAGATTTAAAAATAAAACATGAAAGCAAAAAGCTCGAATACTAAGCCATATAATTTTAAGAAAGCATTCTTGAGATAAAAGAATTTGTGACTACAAAGTGAAAGAACATACCACAAATCTAGGGAAAAAGTAACCCATGTGGCCAATATCAAGATATATTCCAGTAAAATTATTGGGCTTTATGAAAAAAATTATGCTAGGAATCCTGTCCAAAAACAAAACAAAAATTCTAGTTACTGGAAAGGGAAATATAACCACACTATCATCAGACTTTCTGATAGCAACACTTTATGCCAGATGACAATAGAGTGACATATTTAATATATTCAAAAAATGAGGCCCTGGATGGCATAGCTCAGTGAATTGAGTGTGGGTTGTGAACCAAAGCATCACAGGATCGATTCCCAGTCAGGGCACATGCCTGGGTTGCAGGCCAGGTCCCCAGCAACCGCACATTGATGTTTCTCTCTCTCTGTCTTTCTCCCTCCCTTCCCTCTCTAAAATAAATAAATAAAATATTTTTTAAAAAAAATGTGAGTCAACTGACCTCCATGTAAATTGACCTCCATACAAAAAGACTGGAGACATATTGTTATGAAATGACAACTCATAGAATATTGCTCCATGGCACCCCTGAGGGGCCATATAAAGAATAAGCATTCCAAAAAGACCAGAAGGGCATGATGGGATAACAGGGGGGAAATGTACTCTTCTACCTTGAATAACCAAATGCAAAATAAAATGTAAGAAAATATGGTTTTCAAACATTGGACAATAGACAGCATAGGACAGGGATCGCTGAGAGATTGGAAGCAATAAAGTGAGATTTCTGCGTGAACTGAAGAGAGGGCTGAGAGTTCAGTCAGACTGAGGTGGCCAACATTAGGAGGGCAGAGTACTGAAGAGGTGAAATTCCAAAGAGAGAGGACTGCAGAGATCTGCTGAGGGCTCTCTCTCCATCCTCAGTAAGGACACACATGCACATGCATATGCACATATACTAAATGTTACTGAATCATACACTTTAAATGGTTGAAATGATGCCTCTTATGTTCTGTGAATTTTGCTATCAAAAAAAACAAGGTCCAACATATCCTGTCTGCAATAATTACACTCTCAATATAAAAACACACATAGGTTAGAGGTAAAATCATAGAAGAAGATATAACATGCTGACAGTAATCAAAAGAAAGCTGGAATGCTGTATTAATATCAGAGAAAATAAATTTCAAAGCAAGTTATATTATCAGGGATAAAGAAAGTCATTCATTAATGATAAAGGGTCCAATACATGAAGATGACATAATTCTAAGTGTTTATGCACCTAATTATAGAACTCTAAAATACAGAACAAAACATGATAGAGTTGAAAGAATAAATAGGTAAATCCACAATTATAGATGGATACTTCAACAACCCTCTCTCTCAACAACTGGTAGAACAAGTAGGCAGAAAATCAATAAATATTTATACAGATGACTTCACTTAATTGAATACCACTCAACAACAGAATACACTTTTTTTCAAGCACACAAGAAGAATTTACCAAGATAAATCATATTCTGATCCATTAAAAAATTTCAATAAATTAAAATGTTTTCAGATCAAACAAGATACAACCAACTAGGAATTTAATTAAATTCAGAATCTTAAAAAGCTTCCTGGAAACTTTCCAAATGTTTAAAAGCTAAACAACAACAAAATTTTAAACCCATGGGCAAGGATCACAATTCAAATAGAAAATATTTTAAACTAAATGAAAATGAAAACACAGAATATCAAAATTTGTGGGATGCAGAAAAAATAATGGTTGGAAGGAAATTATAGCACTAAAGCCCTGTATCAGAAAATAAGGTTGTAAATCAGTGATCTTTTAACTTAAAAAACTAGAAAAGAAATAACATATTAAACCTAAAGTAAGAAAAGCAGGAAATAATAAAGGTAAGAGCAGAATTCAATGAAATAGATAATAAAAAAGCAACAGAGAAAAATAATGAAATCAAAGTTGGTTCAAAATTAATAAAACTGATAAACCTCTAGCCAGGTTGAGTAAGAAAAAAGATAGAAGACACAAAATACTAATATCAGGAATGAAAGAAATGGCATACTAAAGATTCCACATATATTAGAAAGATAATAAAAGAATATTATTAACAACTCTATGCCAATAAACAAGCTAGATGAAATGAACAAATTCCTTGAAAAATGCAAACTACCAAAGCCTTACATGTATTAAATAAATTGAATCTGTAGCTTAAAATCCTCCCACAAAGAAAACTCCAGACTTGGGTGGCTAAAATGACAAATTCTATAGAACATTTAATGAGTAATTAATACTAGTTCTCTGCAAAGTCACATAGAGTATTAAAGAGAAAGCAAACCTTTCCAAATTACTGATATCAAACACTGATACCAAAACCAAACAAAAATCACAAGAAAACTACAAACCAATAATCTTTATGAACATAAATGCAAATATTCTTAACAAAATTTTAGCAAATTGAAGTCATATGTATGAAAAGGACAATATAGCATAACCAAGTGGGGTTTATCTCAGGAAAGTGAGATTGATTTGAAATCAATCAATTAAAAATGACATACTAAAAGGCCAAAAAGGGAAAAATTGTATTTCATTAAACAACATAATTATCTATGTAGTACATCTTGAGGAAGCTACCAAAAACTACTAAGACAAATAAATTAATTAGCAAGTTTTCATGATATGTGATCAATACACAAAATGGATTGTGTTTCTATATACTAGGAACTGAAGCAGAATTTCAAAAACAATAATATTTATAATGACAACAAGAACATGAAATACTTAAGGATAAATATGACAAAAGATATGTGGCTATACACTATAAAACTATAAAACTTTACTGAAAGAGATGAAAGAAGATGTAAATAAGTGGAGAGATGAAGCATGTTCACAGTTTCATAGACAGTACTGTTAAGATTGAGAAATTGAGGGTCACTGCTTTGAATATATGTGTATATGTAGACTTAAACTTTGTATACATAAATGTACATGTATATGTAGATATAGATGTATATACCTTAACCTAAGGACCAAATCTTACTTAGTGGGGAAACACTTGAGTTCTTCCCAATAGACACAAAGTAAGGAGCCCCCTTATTTCCACAGCTATTTAACTTTGGAGGCATCACTCAGTCAAATTTGATAAGATAAAGCAATAGAGAAATAAAGAAGTGGAAAAAAGATCTCTATTTGCAAATTATGTCCAAGGAAACCCCCCAAAACCAATTGAAAAAACAGCTACAAACAATTTTAAAAAATAGTAAAGTAATACCTTACAAAATAATCATACAGGTTTTCAGTCAAGATGTTGAAGTAGGTAAACACAGTACTCACATCCTTCCATGACCACATCAAAATTACAATTAAACTACAGAAAACTATCATTGAGAACCATCTGAAATCTAGCTGAACAAAAGTCCTACAACTAAGGATATACAGAAGTAGCCACATCAAGACTGGTAGGAGGGGCAGAGACACAGAATGGGTTGGCACCACACCCACGTAAGGCAGTTAAAAATTGGGAGAGGTATCTCAACTTTGAAGGATCCCCCTCAACTCTGAGTGGGGAGTTCTAACCCCACACGGGGATCCTCGGCCCATTGTTTCCGTGCTGAGAAAAGACATTTCCATAACTTCTGGCTGTAAAAAGCAGCAGAGATTGCAGATGAGAGGGAGGGATGCTGGTATCAGGGAGCATTTCTCTTAAAGAGCCCAAGGAGTACTTACTCGGACTCGTTCCTTCTGAGCTAGCGCCACAGCTCTAAAGGTACCAGGAATTTAGGAAGGAACTAAGTTGTCTGGCTTCAGGGACAGGGGTTGGAGGGGCAGCTTTCTTCTAGACAAAAGTGTTGGTACAAGTCATTGCTCCTTTCCTGAGTCCTCCCCCTGCATGATGCACACCATATCTGGGTCTCTATCCTGCTGATTCTCTGAGACCCTGCTATATCCAAACTGAAGTCCTACCCAAGATGCATTCAGTAGGATTTCTTTACAAAAGGTCTGGCTTGGTTCATGCTGTGAACTTTCCTGAAATTTCTTAGAAGTTCACAACCCCTAAATAAGCAGCAGGTCGGTCAGGACCAGGTGTGGGGGTCAGCTGGACTTCAACTCTTGCCTTTTCTCAAGAGCTATGAAGATCTCTTTCCTATTTTGAAGTTGTCACCCCCCAGTAGCCTATTGCCCACAGCTCCAGGGGTCAAAGGTGTTTGGGGAGGCAGCTTGTGCCTTACTGGCTTTTAGTGGGCACAGACCTTGCCTGCATGTGCATCGGTGCACCCCTGAGGGCAGAGCCATCAGCTCAGCATCTGGTTTGGTAGACTCTGCTGTGCTCTGGTACCTGAGAATCTATCTGCTGGTCACCTCAGACACCTTGGGGGACTGTGGTCCATGCTCTTTCTCCAGAGTTCAAATTTCAGATGGGATGTGGTGAGAAGGCAGGATTCAGGGCTAGTAATTGATTTGTCTTTTCCTTAAACAACGAGTACTTTGTTAATAAAACATTTATTTGGAGGGAAATGCAAAAAAATAAAAGTAAAAATAAAATAAGGTCTAAGCTATAAGGAACAATGTCTATATAAAGATACTATAAAACATCTCTGGAAGGCACAAAAATTAACTTAAACATAGAGTGTGTGAAATTTGACTAAGGAAAATTCTACATGAAAAACAACTCTTTTCAACAAATGTATTATAAGTAAAATTAAAAATGGTGACGTAAACTATATATTAAAGGAGACCTACAAAATCCACAACAATATATACACTTATTTGGATTTCAATTCAAGCAATCATTTCTAAAAGAAGAGAGGAAATGTAAACACTTAGCAGATATTAGATGACACTGAGAAATTGATGTTAATTTGCTTAGTTTTGATAATAATATTGTGGGCCTTTATAAGGAGGCTTTATCTTTTAGAAGTACATACTGAAATACAGTCAGAATGATCCACAGTCTGAGATCTACTTCCAAACAATCCAGGAGACTGTGGAAAGTAAGGAAACAAATCAAGACTGGCCATACACTGGTGACTGTTGAAACTGGGCGATAGGGCGTTTGGGCTGATTTTATTTTTCTTACTACTTTGGTATACAGTCATCCCTCGCTAATTCACAGTTCACTTATTGCAGCTTCACTGTATCATGGGTCTTTAAAAAATATATACATCTAATTCTGTATCGCAGAGTTTTTGCTATATCATGTGATTTTGCGGTATATAGGTATTTATATAATATTTATAATTTTATTTTTCTAAAAAATTTTAAACAATATGAAAATATAAAAATGTTAATTCAAACATATTTTAAAATATTAAATTGAAATAAATACAGCATGTATTTCATCAGCGGATGAACACATACTGTACACAATGGAAATGCAGTACGCCACTACTGCTTGTGCAAGTTTGCCAACTGAGATTGTACACAGAAAACTATTGGCTGATGGAATGGAAGGTGACCAACCACAGCACTGTGTTCTGTATCCTGGGCGCTGATTGGCTCAGTGACCGTAGCATCGGTCTGTTTGCTCTCCCGGACTGTGCCCATACGTTCAGCATCTCTCCTAGTCCATTTCACACCGATGTCTGATCGCTGCATGTAGTGTTGCTCTGCGGTGTTGTGTTTTTGCGAAATTTTCATAAAAGTTTGAATTTATTTCAAGCCCTACGATGACACCCAAATGTTCTGCGCCTTCCAAGCTTCTGGCAGTGAACCCAAGCGCAGAGGAATATGCTTACCATCAAAGAAAAGGTGGAATTTCTCAACATGTTAAAGGAAGGCAAAAGCTACATGGTCATCGGCCTCCATTATGGGATCAATGAATCTACTGTTTGCTACATAAAGACGAGAAGAATATTAGGTCTACGACAACAATAACTTTTAACAGGACTGCAAAGAGGATGGTCACTTCCCGCAATACGGCCATCATTAGGATGGAGTCTGCATTGGCCCTGTGGATAAATGACTGCAGGAAGAAGATCTCGCTGGATACCAACACCATCAGGACGAAGGCCAAGAAACTTTATGATAGTTTTGCGGAAAGCACGGACATTCACAACGGTGATGAGGATGAAGACGAGGACGACGACGCAGAAGCAGGACCGTCGAGTGCTTATCCCACCAGACCAACTCGATTCAGCGCCAGCAAGGGCTGGTTTGACAAATTTCAGAGACGCTTTGGACTCAAGAGCATTTCTCTGCATGGAGAAGCTGCCTCTGCGGATAAAAAGCAGCACCAGCAACTCCCCATAACTATGTTCATCACTCAGATGAAGGGATCAGTTATGCCTACGCCTTTAGCGGAAATAGAAGTTACGGCCCAGAGTGAAGATACTGCACCACCTGATGAAGCGCCTGATGAAGTGGTGCCCTCAGAAGAGCTGTGATGCTCTTCTCGGCTGTGCAGTGCATTCATCTCATCGTCACCACCTTCGTCACCATCAGTGCTGCACAGCCACATAATTCATGATCTCCATCATTCAAGTTGTAGTACACTTCACTGGTGAGTACCATATAGACTTTTATATGTTGTTACAATTACATAGGTTTCAGACTGCAGAAAGTGTTTAAGAGCATATGAAGTGTTTATAAGAGTGCGGGAAAGAGAGTGGGCAAGGTTTATATGAGTGTTGGAAGGGTTAATAAAGGCTTAAAATATATATAAATAATAAAATAAATATAATACTGCTACTTCGCGGATTTTCACCTATAGCAGGTGTCTCTGGAACATAACTCCTGCGATAGGTGAGGGATCACTGTATACTTGAAAGTGTCCATGAGAAAAATGTTTTAAAAATAAGAAAAGTGGGACGGGACATACTGTGTAATGTATGGGCCCACTAGGTGGGCTAAAGAGCTGTGTCTCGCCGTAGAAATGGCCCACAAGGACAGCTGTTGTCACTGGGCATAATGCTGCAGTCTCCGAGACTTGATACGAGTCTCAGAACAAGTATCATGTGGACACTTGATACTAGGCACTGTCCACTCGGCTTCAGCAATGTAACTCGCCTGCCAGGGAGAAGGCATCACAGTTCTGTCTATGAGACATGGGCCTGTCCACCTTCAGGGCAGGGGGGTCCGGCTGGCAGGGCCAGATGCATGGCACATGGAGCATGACAGAAGCCTCCTTTTGGTGTTTATCCTGTATCTCCATTGTTAGACTATGTAGCCAGTACATACTACATGGTATCCCTTATAACTATGGTTCAGTCTTAAATCTACAGGTAAATGCACATTTAGTGCTCACCATTACTCCTTGTACTTATTTATTTCCAGTCATTTGTTTGTCTGAAACTCACTCCCTGCTGGATTCTCAGGCAGGGCTTAAGTGAATTATATTTCCTGAGTTCTTACAAATTCATAGCAGTTTGTCATCTTTATACTAGAAGGTCAGTTTTTCAAGAAATAAAAGTCTTAGCTCACATATCTTCCCATCAATATCCTAAACATGTTTGTCTACTGTATTCTGGTGTAGAATGCTTCTGACAAAAGTTTGGGTTTTCCTTTGAGAAGTGCAATCCAGCAGAGCTTGCTGCCAGAGCGCTGATGCTCTGTGGTCGGTGCTGTCCCATACGGCAGCCTCCAGCTGCATGTGGGATGAACACTTCAAATATGAGAGGAGTTAAATTTTTAATTTTCCTTAAATTTAATTTAAATAACTACATTTATCTAGTGACTGCCATATTGAATAGTGCAACCTTAGACTGACTTGATTTCTTTTCCTGGATATCCACAAGACTTTTTCTCTATAATCTATTTTACTGTCAGTCTCTGAGTCAATTTTACTAGGTATGTAGTACCAGCTTTCAATGGTTTGTTTCAGGAAACTTCTCTTGAATAAAAGATTTTAATACTGATTCTGTCCCATTGCTTTAGTTTTCTTCCTCAGACATTGCTCTCATACATATATTGGATCTTCTTCGTACATTTTTGTATCAGTCACTGTGTCTCAAATTCTTTTTTTTTTTTCTTCATTTCTTCTTTAAGTTTAAAGATTAGCACAGGGCCATGTTCAAAAAGATTCAGGAGTCAATACAAATTACACCCCACTAGCCACAGATGAGACAATTTGAGCATGAAGGTACCTTTCATCAAAACTCATGGTGGTGAATTCCTCCCAGATTGAAGCGGGTCCATGTGCTGGGAAGCCCAGAAGAAAGACACACATCACCAGAATTCCTAAGCATGTTTCCTGTCAGCTGCTGTTAAGCCATCAGTCACCAACCCAGTCTGGTGTGGAAGCTGGGCAGGAAATAGGCCTAGCCCTTCGTCCCATAGTGGGCCAGGAGGGTTTATGCAAGGAAGGTAGATTGTCAAGGACATATCTTTTATGTCCTTGGGTAGTCATTTTTAAAGAGAACAAAGGTCTTTAAGGGTAGGGACTGCTTCTTATCCCACTTTTCACCCCTGTATTTTATACAGAATATGGTATATAGTAGCTGCTACATAAACACTTATTAAATTGAACTTAACTCTAAAGGCAGAATCATATATTTACTATATAAAATTTAATTTTGTTATATTTGCTTTTTCATTACTACCTATTGAGGTTTTATTGAATTTACAGTCTGTCGTCCATTTTATGTTCCTAGTGCCAACCAGCTTTGTGACACACACAAAGCTCATGAGTGTGCACGTCACAATCTCACCCCAGTCATGAAATATAATGGGCAGGAAGCAGACAAAGATAAAGCACTTATATGGCCAACCTATACAGATATCCCTTGGATTTGTTCTCAAGCCGTTTGTCAATCTTGCCTGGGTCAGGTCATGACTCAGTTATGTCTCCACCCAATTATTAAGTAACAAAGTTCACAGCTAACACTTGCTGAGCACCTACAAGGTGCTAAGCACTATGCCAAGTGCTTTACATCAATTCAATTGTCCCATTTCAAAATAACCCTATGACGTGGAAATTGAGTTAGCTGTTTAAGAATGCAGTCTCTAAAATCAGACTGCCTGAGTTCAAATCCCAGTCAGACCATTCACGAGCCCTGTGACTCAGAACAAGAACCTCTCTAGGCTCCCAGGTTCTCCCTTATGAAAGGAAAGGTTTGGTGTGTTAACGTCATGTGGCTGTGAGGCAGTCAGATTACGTGTAGTGTGCTCACCACAGGCTCTGGCAGGTGACAGGTACTTAGAACATAGTAGTTTTATCCTTACTCTACAGGATGAGAAAGATGGAGGGCCATTGACAGTACCTTGCCAAGGACTTACAGCTAGAAAGTGGCAACACGCATGCACCTGACATTTTCTCTCTCCATCTAGTCCACAAGGAAACCAGGAATGATTTTACTGTGCATCCTAATGAGGCTCAAACATGCTTTGTCTTTCATACTTTCTTGATCACCAAAATTTAAGGCTGAGAAAAACAAGCTGACAAGGAAATTAAGGAGTGTCACAGAACTTTTCATCTTGGCTATTCATCTTTTCTCTTCATCTGTGTTAACCTGGATGGCAGAGCAGAAGAATGACAAGAAGCAAGATAGGGTCATAAATCAAAAGCAAATGCGTACAACAAATAAGTGGGTGAATGAATGAATGGACAATTAGTCTGGTCATTGAAAAATTATCCATAGTCCAAGTTCATGGTGTTGTTGACTGTGGACTGGCATAGAGACAACTTTCATTGTTATGGACATTGCAGAGAATTTTCTCTTCTGCTCTTAAGGAAGTTTGGTTGCTCTGTGAAACATGGGACATTTCCAATGTAAAAAAATATAAGCAGCCATAAAACATTTTTCAAATAGAAGCAATAACCATCTCTGATGTATATATATATGCCAGGAAGAAAAATCATTGCCCAGGGACCCTGGCTGTGAAGTTCAGGGCTGTACCCAGCTCTACTCTGTTCTGTCATCTGCCCCAGCTGTGAAGACCTCTGGCTTTGTCATGCATTAAGACTTCATTGGAAAGACTCAGATCCCCATTTCTTACCTAAAGATTCAAGTCCTCACCTGTATGGAGCCCATCTGCGCCATACTGAAAGTAATATTTACCTACCTGCTGCTGGGGAAATCCAAAACACCAAATTTCCTCATCTGCCATGTGCAGATATTTTATTTTTGTCCAAAATCAGGGGGGTGGAAATCCAAAGACAGGGAAAAATCATCTTCTGTTTTAAATAACTCAGCTGCCAAGGGGTATCCATCTCCCCACACTGCACCTGTCACGCTTTACACTCTACAAGATCCTTTACCTGTGGGTGCCCAAAGACACCACATGGCCTGACAACACCAGGCTCCACCAGGCATCTCTCCCTCCACTCTGCTTCATTCCTTAAAGATTTAGTTCATATTTTGTTTACTTTTGTGGTTGCTTGAAACTACCCACTAAAAAGTTGGTTTAAAGAGTTTTTAATTCAAACCATATTACTTCCAGGAAGCCTTCCTTGACTTCTCTAGCCAATGTAAGTGTCCTATTCTTCCTTTAGGCTTCCATAGCACCCAGAGTTTTCTCTACCAAAACACCAAAAAGCAGTGGTTGGGCCATGGATTTGGGAATTGGGCATACCTGGGTTCAAATCCTAATTCCATTTGTACTTGCTACATGATCTTGGAAAGTTTCTTAAGCCCCAAATTCCACTTTTATAAAATCAGATTTAGAATAACACTAACCTGCTAAAAGTTTTGTGAAAATTCAATGAGATAACACATTAGGTCACTTGGCATCTAGCACCCCCCAACACACACACACACACACACACACACACACACACACACGTAGTCTGTCATAGGAGGTATTTGATGGAATTTATACCAGAATGTGAGGGAACATTCCTGCCCCCTGGGGGGTTTCCAGTTGGGGAAAGGTTATTCGCTCTCCTGGAACACCTGGTGTCATGCAAGGGCAAATACGTGTGTTGTGTATGAACAACAGTAACACAGCTCTGGCTGCCAGGGAGTTCAGCAGCTACAGGGAGAACTAAGTTCGGGAAATGAGCAGTAGCCAAGGAAGGCCAGGAGCTAAAAGCATAGCCAAGTCACACCCCCAGGTCCTCTGGGGGAAGTCCACCCCCACAACAGCTAGACCCAGGGACTGCTGCTGCCCCATGTGGATACTTCTATATGGCGTGGACTTCAGCTCTCCCTTTGTATGATGTCACCACTGAAGATTCCAGACCCTCGGTGGAAGTGTCCTTTCGGCCAAGCCTGGGTCCAGGAACTGGGTGAGATCATGTTTGCCTCTTTGAGCTTTCACAGCAGGTGGCTTATCTCCTCTGAATACTCACAAAAGTGGGTGGTGTGCTAGGCAGTCCCCTCCCCACCCCAATAGCAAATACCACCTACAGTGCTTAAGAGCTAAAAGAGTGAAATCAATGGGATCTAGAAGCCTAGAGAAGGGCCTGCGATGAGGGCTGCAAGAACTCAAGTAGGCTTCATGACAGAGGTGCATCTTCAACCTCTTGAGCACAGAGAGGATGTGGCACTTGCTCCATCTATGAAGCTTGGCCTGACGCGGTCAGCTTGCTCGCAGGTGGTCATCCAAGAGCCAATAGTGCCTGCGTTGCTGCACCAATATCACAATTTCCCCAACCACTGTGCTAAGGGCTGGGCATGCGTACTCTCTAGCCCTCCAATCTTGCAGGCTAGCTTCACTGGTTCCATTTTACAGATCAGGAAACAGATACTGACATACCTGGTACCAGGGAAGCCCGTGTGGAAACCCAGACCCGTTAACCATGACACCACATTCCCATAGACCTAAGAAGTAGCAGAAACACTTTGTATTTCACTCCTGCTGGATGGTTTTTCCATGAATTTTCATATCTTCCCTACCAACCCTATGAGACAGCAAGGGCCACATATGATATCCCCTTGAGTAGTCCAAGAACCCAAGGCCAAGGTCAGCCAGATTTCAAGCACTGAAGTCTGCCTGGGCCCAGGCCAGCTAACTGCCCTGATCCAGCCAGTAGCTACCTTCATCCTTGTGGCCCTGCTGTGGGGTGGAGCAATTTGGGGAACAGATCCCATTAAGCTGTGTCTGTCCACGTGCTGTAAGCGCACACCTAGCCATTCTCCAGAACAGAGTGGCTGAGAGTGCAGAGGGAACATTTGTCTAGGAGAACAATGGGTATTGATTACTCTGGCAACTGCAGCTGGCAAACATGGGCAGCGGTTTGAACTGGGGTTTGGGGTGGGTTTTACTTGGATGCCAAAGCCCAGTTACTCATCATTCTCGATCTGCCTGAGCCCCTGAAATGCCCTAGGCTCAAAGGGAAGAGTCACACAGCCCAAGACATGTGCTGCCCTGCCATCCCCTCTCCTGCTGGGAATGACCAGTGTTACTGCACTGGCTGGGGGTTGGGCTGGCCTGACACTCCTCTGAAGACTGAGATAGGGACCTGGACACTCTGGGCTGTAGGTGAGGGGGTATCCTTCCCAAGGGTGCCCAACTTATGGCCTGCCGGCCACATGTGGCCCATGATGGCTATGCATGTGACCCAACACAAAATTATACATTTACTTAAAACATTATGAGATTTGTTTGTAATTACATGCCACAGTGTATTTAATGTGTGGTCCAAGACAACTCTTCTTCTACCAGTGTGGTCTAGGGACACCAAAAGTCTCAATACCCCTGCTTCACACTGAGGCACTCTCACTTTAGAACTTTCTAAAGAGTTCTGTGTTCATGCTTCATTTTCTGGCCACCCACATGTCACTCCAAATTCTCTCTAACACACACACACACACACACACACAGACTCTACATATACATACAGGGTCATGCCACTTCCTGCTTCTCACCATTGCAATCACCTCAGCAGTCTGGAAGTCAGGTGGCCTCAAGCAGGTCCTGGTTCAGACACCAGTGCATGACCTTTCACATCCCCATTCTATGACTCAGTGTCCCAAATTGTATGATGAGGAGACTAGAAGCAGCAGCCATTTTGCTCCACATCCAGTTCTCTGGACCTCACTTGCCTCCTGCTCCTGCAACCTCTGTACCTCTGCAGAAACCAGCTCTGGGTTCTTGCCCACTCAACACAACTGGCCTGGGGGCCACACAGTTGAAACTTGAAAGAGAGGGAGTCAGGAGCACAGGATAAATTCTCCTCCTTTCTTCCCCAGGCTGAGGGTGGACTCCTCAGAGCTCAGACCCAGGGTCTGTCATCAATCTCACCCCAACATCAATTCTTGGTCCCTCCCTGCTTCACTCCACAGTCTACCTCTCCATCTCTGGGGTCATACTCCTAAAAAGGCCTCAGGCCTTCTGCTTAGATGAACCTAGGTCAAGACAATAGGCAGAAGAATTTTTCAGGCCTTTCTTCTGTGACGCAGGAAAGGTATTTTGAGAAACAATGCCAAGGTCTGGGTCTTGCTCATTTCACACTGCTGGATAACTGATTCTCTCCAACACTTTCTTCCTTCCTCTGTGAAACGGGGCTGAATCCTGGTGGAACTGCTCCAAGAATGCAATGAAACGATGCATACACTGCACTCTGCACAAGGCCTGGTGTCCAGCAGGTGCTTCATAATTAAAAACAAAACAAAACAAAACAAAAAAACAACCCTAGACTCAAACAAGCACAGAGGGAGGCAGTGGCTGGGAACAGAGTCCAGGAAGCTCTCCCTCACTGTCTGGCTGTGGTGGTGGAGGAGCCCACAGCACCCCAAGTCCCCCCCACACTCCAGCCTTGTCCCCTTCCGCCACCAGCTCTGGATCCAGCACTTGCAGGCTGGATCGTGCACACCCTGGGGAGTAAGATCAGAACCAGGGCCAAGATTCCAGCAGGCGCTTCAAGATCAACAAGCTTCAGGCTTCCTGGTTGAGGTCATGCACATACAACACATCCTCCCTTTCCAAAAGTGGGGAGAAGCCCCAGAACTCAGCCCTCAGGCTGCTCTTGTCACCCTCTGCCCTCAGTGTTCCCTCAGCTGCCTTAGACCTGAACAACAGTGTGGAGGCCCTTGTCAGTGCAGCAACATGAGGACCTCTAGAGATACCTGCCCCCAGAACCTCCGCTACACCCTGAGACAGCTTTTAATCCTGGGACCACAAGGCCCTGGGGCACTTGGCTCCGACAAGGCCTCAGACAACACCTCCGTTCCTCTGTGGCTGTTCTGCGGGTTGAGGCAAAGCTGGGAAGGAAAGAACCAGGGACTGCTGACCTACTCTACTGGAGGCAGATGTGCATGGCCAGGTTTTCATGCACCAGCCCCACTCCTGGCCTGAAGCTACAGGTTTGCCCAACACAACCCTCTAGAGCCATTGCCCAGGCAGGCCCTGAGTGAGCTACAGTGGTGCTCGGCCTATACAGGCACCCCCACGCCAGGCCTTCTGGCTCTTTCCCCTGACTGCTCAGCACTCTGAGGGTCACACATCCTGTGGGACTTTGGGGGTAGAGGTCCTGTCTATTGCATCCTTAGGGGCACCTCTCTTTCCACAGGAGTGCAAAGGCCCAAGCCCTCCCACCCTTATAAGTCCCCAGGGTGATGGTTCCAGCACATAACTCACATTAAGTTGATCCTTTGATCAAAACCCTTTTGTGGTTCTCCAGGCTTTTAGAATAAAGTCCTCCGAAACCTCTTGTCTTCCCAGCAACCATGCAGCTGCCTTGCCCTCCTGTGCCCACTCCACAGACTGCCCAAAGGCTGTCTCAAGCTCTCTTGCCATGTGCCTCAGCACATCCTGTTTCTTCTCGCTGGGATGCTCTTCCCTTCTTCTTCAACAGAAAATCACCTTCTTATCTTTCAAGACTCAGGCTTCATCCTCAGGAAACCTCCCTGGGTGCCTCCAGGCTGGGCTGGGTGTCTTCCTCTGAGGCCCATAGAACTTGGGCTCCTCCCATCAGCTGCTCATGTCCCGATTCCATACACTGGCTGAGTTCTTTGAAGACAGTCTCCATGTCTCCTTCATTTCCTGTAGGTTCAGTAGAGTCCCACAGCACAGTAGACAGTAAAAAACATTTATTGGATGGATGGATGGATGAATGATGGATACTTATAAGCAGTAAAAAGATTCTAAATTTCCTAACATCCTCCACAATTAATTAAAACTTTGAAAATAATGAGATGAGAATGAATTGAAAACTTCCCACCAGAGGGAGGGAGAGCTTTGCCCTTGGGGTGCTGACTTTATTCCCCTTATTCATGCAGTCAGCATTCACTGAAAGCCTCCTGGGGGCCAAAAGGGAAAGAAAGCCCAGTCAGTGGAAAGCCGGGGCCTGCTTGCAGGGAGTTGGTGCAATCAGAGAACTGACTGGACACATGTGGAAGTAACTCCCAAGATCTCATCAGCCTTTACTGAGCAGGTGCAGTGGGAGCCGAGGGGAGGGGGTTGGGCCAGGTCAAAGGCGGTCAGAGAGTGTCACATCAGAACATCTCTGTGGCGAGCACTCCAGTCCTGCAAAACTCTGACTCCAAACTCCATACCCCATGAGGTGTACAAAACATGACCCAAACCATTGTAGCTGACTCTCCGGCCCCTGGCTCTAATATCAACCTGAATCTAAACCTTAACCTTATCCAGGAAGTCAAATCTAATCCTGCACTGAACCTGGATCCGAGCCTTAACAAAGTCAGCAGTCAGTCTTTACCGACGTGGAAAGCTTGAGAAACCCTTGTATGACAAGTGACCAAACTGAACTCAGAAACCCTGTGAGAGGAAGATCGGCAAAGGCAAAGCAGATTCAAAGAGCAGCTCCAGTGTGGAAAATGCACCTGCAGCCCAGACCCCAGCCCCAGGCCTGTGCCAGAGACTCGGGGGTCTGAGAGACACATATCCCTTCAGTGCGTCTGGAAATGGGATGAGGGTCCCCTGGAGCACCTGGGGTCAGTTAAGTTGTCTGGGAGCAGTGGAAAGAACAGCTGAACTTCTGTCCCCCAGGCGCCTCCTCCCTACCTGGTAAGCATTGCTATCCACCCTCCCCCAGCCACTGATCCTTGACATGCACTTGAAAACCTCCTGCAAGTGCCAGGCCCTGCACAGGAGACTTGGGGATGAAGCACATGCAGACCTTGCCCTCAGGAACCCAGTTCCAGTGTATGAGGCAAGGTGTGCTCCCTCACGCATTCAACAGGCATTGTGCATCTGTCGTTCCCAAGCTCATGGAGTAAGTCCCTCACAGTCCAGGGGTTTGGAAAGCCAATTTAGGGTTTCAGAGCTCCAGCTGCAGCTCTGTCTCCCACGTGTGCATCTGCAGGCTGGTGCATTTGTTGATAATGAGCAGCCCTGGGACACTACAGAAGCCACTCTTGGCCTATGACTGGCATTTTCACCCCCACAGTAGACCTTCATCAGAAGAGCAGCAACCATTTCTGGGTTGCTCAGAGAGCATTAATGTGTAACAGAGAGCGCGGGACAAACTGAGCAGCAGTGCTAAGGGTCCAGAACGCTGAGATCCCTCTCCTGAGTATTACTGGCCTGGGCACTGCCAGTATTGGCCTTGGTGACACTCCTTCCTGAGTGGCTGTGACAGAAACTTTCCTTCTTAAGATGCTATCACAGATAAAAATACATCTGGCTTTAGATACTTCGAGAGCCCTTTTCTTTATGTTTATTGACTCATGATGACAAGATGGCTGCTACCTACCCCTCAAAGTTTCACCACAATATTCCCGTCAGAGAAAAAAAAGGAAGAGCAAAGGGGCCAAAGGATTTCTTCATGGCAAAACTTTGCCTTTCCCAAGGGACGTTTGCCTATATGCTGGTATCCAGACATTGTCATATGGACACTCTCAGTAGCAACAGAAATTGAACAATTGAGTGATTTTATTTTCTGACCTCTGTAATAGAGGAAGACAAGGAGAAGTGGTAGTGGGTAGAGGCTGGCCAAACAACCAGCAATGTCTGTCATGGACGAGTTGTAACTTTTGGTCAGGGTGCAGCATAGCCTGGCTGGCCTGGGGCCTGTGTGTCCTCTTCAAGGGACTAAGCTTTCCTCTCTGATCCATGCTATTGACTTTGATTTGTGTGCTCAGAGGCTGGTCTTTGCTGGGGGCACCTCACCACGAATCACGCATACTTAAAGCCTCTCCTCTGAGCAGGTTCCAGGCCCTACAGGTCACCGTCTGTGCCCTGTCAGAGCTGTCCCCACCACTCTCCAGGAATGGGAGTTTCTGGTCCAAATGCTAGCCGGCAATGTCCCCGCTCCCATCCTGCCTGGGCACCTGTACCCATCCTCTTCTCCTCACCCAGGCCCTTCTCCTCCATGAAGCCTTCCAGGATGGCTCCCTTCCTTCTTCAAACTTCTTCTCATGATCCCTTCCAACTCCACCTGTTCTTAAGCAAGAAGCAGCCCTTCAGCCTCCATGGCCCTGAGTCTCACTTTTACAGAACTCCCTAAGTAGACCTGGAATTATGGGCAGAACCTAAGACCCCACAGTAGACTGTTCTTTCCCCACATGTCACCTGCACTATAGTTGGTGTTTCTTTCAACGTCTCCTTTGGCACAGACTGGGCTTGGCAGCACTGCCCTGACCTGTCCCTGGTGCCTGTCCCAATGCAGCCTGTGTCCGCACCTCAGGGTGATGTCTAAAAATCAGCCCACATCTTCAGACTCTCTCTTCTCCCTCTGGTCCCCAGGAGGTTCCACCTATGACAGCACAGTGCAGGGCCAGCCATCCCTTAGCCTGGATGGCCACAGCTAGCGCCTGCTGGCAACCCCAAGGGGCCAGGAGTGCTGCTCAAAGTCAAGTGTGAGCTCACTCTCCTCCCTTTCTTTCCTTCCATCCTTCTTCTACCAGCAAGATAAACCTGCTTGCATGTCTTTTGAGTCAGAGCATGAGAGACATGGTGAAGTGTTTGAGGGAGCCACAGTGACACGGTGAAGTCGCCAGGAAGGAAGAGGGCCAGCATTGGGGTGGGTAGCTGGACCTCAGAAAAGCTGGTTGGGGTGCCTCCCTGTGATCAAGGGGCTTTGTGAACACTGTCTCTTGTCCTTCCCACAGCAGCTTGTCCTCTGCCCTTATCACACCACACAGACGCTCCTCCTGGGCACCCTGCCCACAGAGTGACCTCTCAGGTGTAAAGACAGCCTGGTTCCTGGCGGCACAGCCTCTCTCCTGGTCTGTGCTGGGGCTATAGCTCCTCTTCCCTCCTCCCAAGTGCATGCCTGACTCCCTTGGCCTGTCACTCAGATTCTCAGATTCTCAGATTAAAGAAGCAATTCCCAAAATGTCTTCCATGGTGCACTGCTGTCCATGAGTTGCCAGAGGGGGACACGAACTTGGGAAATGTTGGATAAAACAAGGTCAAAGAGTGTTTGCCCAGCAGACCTTCTCAGAGCCTTCAGTGAGCTGTAGTGTGGAGTGACCTGCAGCGGGTTCTTGGTGCCAGGCTCTCTCTGACAGGAAGATACCACATGCAGCCTTTCCCAAACTTCTCTGGACACTGACTGTAAAATTCTAAGGACAGCTGTGGACTGCAGTTTGGAAAACCCATCCATTAGTTATTCAGCCAACAAGCATGCCAGGCCCCATGCTGGTCACTGGATGGGACAGTAAACAAGGCACAAGTGGCCCTGCCCTCGTGGAGCTTACCTTCCAGTGGGGACAGACCCAACACCTCTTTCTGTCATTTACTTACTCACTCTGTAAGTCCAAACCCAGTGCCAGATCCTGGAAACAGAAATGTCTCAGCTGGGATCAGTGCCTGCAGCAGTGTTGGGGTAGCTGATCTAAGAGACTCTCCCGAGAACTGTACAGCTACATGCAAAAAAAATGAAACTAGAGCACCAACTTACACCTTATACAAAAATAAATTGAAGGTGGATAAAAGACTTAAATATAAACGATGACATCATTAAAGTCCTAGAGGAGAATGTAGGTAGGAAAATCTCAGATATTTCACGCAGAAACTTTTTTACTGACATGTCCCCTAGAGCAAGGGACATAAAGGAAAGAATAAACAAATGGGACCTCATCAAAATAAAAAAGCTTCTGCACAGCTAAAGAAAACAGTATCAAAATTAAAAGAGAACCAACTGTATGGGAAAACATATTTGCCAATGATACCTCAGACAAGCGTTTAATTTCCAAAATATATAAAGAACTTACACGACTCCACTCTAAGAAGAGAAGCAACCCAATTAAAAAATGGGCAAAGGACTTGAACAGACACTTCTCCAAGGAGGATATACAGAAGATCCAAAATCACATGAAACGATGTTCAATATCACTAGCTATCAGAGAGATTACAATTAAAATCACGATGAGATACCACTTCACACCAGTCAGAATGGCCATCATAAACAAATCAGCAAACAACAAGTGTTGGAGAGGTTGTGGAGAAAAGTGGACCTTAGTGCACTGTTTGAGGGACTGCAGACTGGTACAACCACTATGGAAAACAATATGGATCTTCCTCAGAAAACTAAAAATGGATCTGCCTTTTGACCCAGCAATCCCCTGCTGGGACTATATCCTAAGAATCCTAAAACACCAATCCAAAAGAACCTTTGCACCCCTATGTTCATAGCAGCACAATTTACAATAGCTAAGTGCTGGAAATAGCCTGAGTGCCCATCAGCAAATGAATGGATCAAAAAACTATGGCACATTTACACAATGGAATACTACACAGCAGAAAGAGAGAATGAGCTCCTACCCTTTGCCACAGCATGGATGGAGCTGGAAAGCATTATGCTAAGCAAAATAAGCCAGGCAGTGAGAGACAAATACCATATGATCTCACCATTAACAGGAACATAAACAACAGAACAAAGAAACAAGTAAAGTATAATCAAAGACACTGAAATAGAGGACAGGCTGAAAGTGACCAGAGGGGACAGAAGAGGGAGTTTCAGGGGAAAATTGGAAGGGTTTACAGAAACAAATTTAAAGGTCACATGAACGAAAACTAGGGGGAGGGTGGTAATGGGAGGGAAGTGGGGAGGGATGGGTGGGTGGGCTGGAATGGGAGTAAAAGGGAGAAAACTGTACTTGAACAATGATTAAAATAAAATTAAAAAGAAAGAATTAAAGTACCATTTAGAGAAAAAAAAAGAGAGAGAGACTCTCTCCCTGGTGTCAAGTATAGGAGACACAGTTTTTGCAAAAGAAGCTCCAGGTCCCCTAATCCAAGCCATCCCCACCTTCACCCCTGTCATTTCTGATTTAGCCCATCCTTCATCTACTCCTTGAGCTCCTTTCTGCACGTGCAGAAGGCACCCACTGGTCTGGGGACACTGGCAGACACGGGGTATCCAGCCTTGGCCCAGCCACAGTGGTGAGAGAGTGTTCACCTGCACCGTCCTGGGGAGCCTGGCAGAGTTTCCTGCCTTGTAGTCACAAGCCTGACCCACCCGGGGTTCTGGGATGTCCCTCATCCCCCCAGCCAGGATTTAGATGGCTGCCACCAAGAACCTGCTGCAGGCTGGGCTCCTGGAAGCAGTCTCTGGGTCAGAATTAGATGTAGGACCTTTATCAGGAAGCCCTTTGGGGATTGGTATGGGGTGGAGAAGGAGAGAAAGCAACACTGGGCAGAGGGAGGAGTTGGCCTGTGACCAGTCTCCGTGGAGCCTCAGCCAATTCCACGGGCAGCTTAGGGGGTCTCCTCAGCCAAAGCAATGCCAGGAGAGGCTGGCAGGCCACATTCCAGCAGCCAGGGACTGAGCCCCTTGGCCTTGATACAGGGCCTGGGTAGCTCCTGCCAGCATCCCCCATAAACCCAGATCGTGAGGAGTAGGATAGTGAGAGGGAAAAGCACCAACTTCATACCTGGCTGAACCTGAAGCCAGGTCCCAGTTCTCCACTCCTGCAGCTTCATCTGGACAAGCAGCCCCCTCTCAGAGCCTCAGTTTCTTTAAACCTGCAGGCTTTGGTGAGGTGAGCATGTCATAGCATTAAGTGGAAGGCTTCCTGGAAGAGGGGATGACTGAGCTGAGAGGTGAGGGAAGTGGGGGGTAAGGGTTGGCCCAATGGTGGGGGAAAAGCTGCTGCAGGCAGAGGAGGCAGTCTGAGGTGGCTGCAGGGGAGAGAGGGGAGAGTTTAGAGGTGAGGCTACATGGTGGATGGGGCTGGATCACAAAGGGCTGGGGGGTCAGGAGGGAAGGCCGACCTTGCTCCATGCCTAGGGAGGGACCTGTGTATGGTGTTTCTGACCTTGTTGAAATGGTTCATGTTTGTACAGCACAAACATGAGTTGGGGCTGCTCTGAGCAGTTTACCTGTATGAACACAATAACCCCTGTGACAGATGAGAAAACTGAGACACAAAGACACCAACATATCCAAGGTCACACAGCAAGTAATTGGCTCCCAAGCTGTCTGGCTCCAGAGCACATGCTCCTAACTAACCTCTACACCACTCATCACAGAAGCACCTTTGGGTGGGTAGGGCCTGGATAAGAGCCACCCAAGGAGGTGTCCTCTGACCACCTGGAATCTGCTCAGCCCTCCAGCAGGCACCTCCCCGATGCCCATCAGGTAGACATGCTATCTACCTGGCCCTTCAAACCAAAGCCCTGAGGACTCCAAAGCCTCAAAGGCAAAGTATCTTCCAGGGACAACGCAGCTGATGCCAAGCCCTCAGGGGGTGGGCTGCAGTCCAAGGACATGGTTTGGCTCCAGAATGTCATAGAGCAATTTGCAACACCTTCAAATCTCCTGGAGTAGCCAAGAGAGGCAGGTGATGTGCAGCCTGCAGGACAATGGCCAGGTGTTGTGTTACCTGGGGGCCAGAGGAAGGGCCCCAGCAGGATTGAGGACTGCAGCCTAGCCCTCCCACCAGCATGCCCACATTCTACCCTATGTGGTGCATTTCTCCAGGGCCCCCACACCCAGGAGCACAGTGTCCAGCATGGCCAGCCTCTGTGGTCCTGTCTACCAGCTCCTTCAGCATGCCAAATGGGTGCCTGGCTACAGCTCCCACCTCTCCTCCTCAGCCTCAGGAATTCCATGTGCAGGGATCCTCCCCACTCAAATGGAGCATGCACACAGGAGTGGGAACTGGCATAGCTTGGCCGGCCATGGGCACCCATCAGCTTCACACAGTGGGCTCACTGACCAGTTTACCTGTCTCTGAGCAGATGATGTGGGTTCTAACTACAGATGGCTTAAAGGCCTCACATAAGACAACTCATTCTCCTTAAGGACATGGGTTTATCTCTCTCATAGATTTTACAAACATCTTCTAAGTGCCATGCACACTAGCAACAGTGTCTAGGTGAGTCAGATGCAGGCCTGCTCTCAAGGTATTCACTGGCAAGTGAGCGTCGACCTCAGAGTAGGGCGTTGGATGGTGCTCCTGGGAGCTGTGGGGCCTCACCCACAAAGAGATTTCACATAGTCACAAGTAATGCAGCCAGGCTTGCATGGGAGCCTGCTTTGTGTGAACACTTACCAGCCCTATGAATTCCCAACACATTTCCACTCTAAAGGACTGAAGCTGAGGCTCAGAGAGGTCACACAACTTGCCTGAGCTCACACAGCAACCACAGTGAGATTTGAACTTAGTTCTTAATAATTTCAAGTTCATGTGCTCAGCCCAGGAACACGGAGACCTGAGGGGTGCAGTACCAGTGGCTGGAGTAGGAAACGTGACAGAGCAGTGGACACAGAAAAAGCAGGTCCTCTGAGAAGAGCAGTGACTCACCAGGAGACATTGCCATGGTTATAAAACAGGCCAGGCTCGTGCCAGACATTCTTGTTTCCATTTCTTCCATGCCCTTCTACTCCCTATTACCTGGGCTCCTTGAAAACATTCTGTTCTTACTGAACTTCTTACTGAGAAGGGCAACCTGAATCTCCCATGGACCGAGGGCCTTGGCCATGTAGGATTCATCAGCTCCAGGCCTGGGCCTCATGCAGAGATGGACTAAAGGGTATGTCTGCAAATCTAAAGGGTACCCCAGTGCTTTCTGGGTCAAACACAACCCTCCACTTAAACCCAGGCCTGTCTGACCAATCAAGGCTGTCTTCTCTGCAGTCTGGTGTCTGCTATTCCTCCCAGGCTCTCAGCACAGAAGCGCTCACAGGTGTCCACCACCCAGCTCTGGCCCCACTGCTCCCCCGGTTTCCTAGTGTTGACCATGTGCTGTGTTCTGTCAAAGAATGCCTTTGCATCAGGGAAATACTCATTGAACCATTTAGAGGTGAATAGACATCATATCTGCAACTTACTCAGAAACATTTAAGAACAGTTATTGATATATAGACAGATCTGGGGAAGAGAGAAGAAGAGAAAAGGCAAATGTGGTAAAATGTTAACATTTTAAGAAACTTGAGTGAAGGCTATTAGAAATCCTTGTCCTATTTTTGTAATTTTCTCCAAGTTTGAAATAATTTCTTTTTTAAAAATGCAGAATATTAGAGAGAAGAAATAAATTTTAAAACCCAATAGCCTCAAGCCTCACTTCCAGAAAGCACCCCCAACCCCAGAGGCTGGTTATGGGGCTCCTTCCAGGCCCTCCCCAGCTCGAGCCCCTCCCCTACCTCTTCACGGCTCCCGCCCCACTTCTGTTAATGAAGACAATGAATGCCTGGAGGACAGGGCCCAAGTCTAATTCACATCTGTAATCTAAATGCTGTGTGTGTCTTCAGCTCCGGACTCAGTGTCCTGAAAACACCACAGCGAGAGAAGAGGGCACCTTGTCTTTAGGAGCTCACAACCAGCTAGGAAGAAAGAGGAGAGTGGTTGAATCCTGAGCCCACGAGCAGTGTGAATGCGCCGTGTGGCCGCTGGCACGCACCCTAGCCAGGGCCACAGTCCTGAGCCACCCAGACACCCTCCGCTGCCACCAGACCTACTGACAGCTGACTGCCATGAGCTTGGGGCCAGGATTTTCTGAGAGCTTGGTGTCCCTCCAGGGAATTTGAAAGGGAACGTGCAGAGAGTGAAGGCCAGGGAGTGGAAGGCCAACGACTGAAAGTGGGGGATCAGGGCTGGGCCATCAGGGTCTCTGTAAGGTAGAATGACAGCTGGTACTTGTGACACAAGAGGCTAGTGGATGGAGAGAGTGAGTGTCAGGGACAGACAGAGTCCCAGCCTTGTCACCCTTTCACATAGTCCTTGCTGTTCGTTGAGCACCTACTTGTCTGGAATCTGCCCCAAGTGCAGGGGGCACTTCCCGTGGACCTGACATCCTGCTGCAGGAGATAGTCAATTCCACACAACCATAGGGGTCTGTAGCATGTCTGGTCCCCTTTGGTATTATAAAGCAAAATAAAGCAGAGAGAGCGAGGGACGGGAGGGGGTCCTACAGGAAGTGATGGGGAGCCCTCTCTGCTCAATGACCTGCAGGGGGAGCCATTCCCAAGAGGAGCTGTGCAGAGAGAAAGAAAGATCGCCTTAGGCAGAGAACTGCAAGCACAAAGGCCTGAGGTGGGGCACACACAGAGCACCCCAGAAACAGCAAGGGGACCAGTATAGCTGGAATGGGTGAATGTGGGGAAGAGGGAAGATGCTGAGATCAGAAAGACCATGAGCCTGATGAGTGAGAATTTCAGTAACATGATCAGTCTTACATTTTCAAAGGGTCATTCTGGCTATTTCATGGAGGATAGAGCGTAGCTGGGAGAACGGGCAGGGCCAGACTGGAGGCAGGATGACCGGTGAGGAGGTGACTGCAGCAACCAGGTGAGAGATGATGCTGTTGATCCGGAAGACCACATCATGTCTCTGCAGACCCTCAGGTACTTTTCCTTTGTGGTCCACTTCCTCCATTTAAACAAACTTTTAAATTACATTTTATACCACTTTGGTATAAAAATAAATATATATTAGTTATTATTATGTTCATCTTTTCTGTTGATCTCAGAAAAATAAAATTAAAACATTTTTGTGGGCCCCTAAAAATGTGTGGGTTCTCAGCACTGTGCTCACCACACCCACTGGAGAAGCCTGCCTGAGCAGGAAGTGGTCAGGTATGGGAGGCAGGGAAGCCCTGATGAAGAGGCCAGGTAGCCCCATTCTGACCCTGTGCTTGCGCCAAACCCCAAGTTCTCCTGGAAGGTCAGCTGCATGAATTCAGGAAAAGGTGTGTTTCCATTATTGCACTCCTGGTCCAGGACAGCACCTGGCACCCAGAGGACCCATCCCTTTCTGTGTAAGTGACCTTGCTGTACAGGGTCACAACTACCCACATTTCTGGAGCTGCTCTGAGTGACTGCTTGCTGTTGATGGACTTTGAAAATTGCCTAAGACAGGGTGCAAAGTTTAAAAAAGGGGCAACTGGACCAGAGCTATCAAGGGCCACTTCATGAAAGGGGTGGGCTTGGGCTGGGCCTTGAAGGAGAAGGACATGGAAGAGGGGTGTGCTGCAGCCAAAGGAGTTGCCCAGTGAAGAACTTTGCTAAGGAAACACTCAGCATGCTCTACCAGTAGAGAGAAAATGACTCTGCCTAGAGTGCCCCAGGGAACAGCTGAAGTCCAGCCCTAAGAATCTGAGTACAAGGTGGAACAACAGTCTCCAGCAGGGACATTGGGCCAGACCCTGTTTTCAAACTGCCATAAGGGAGCTAGTGCTGGGAAACCCTCCCCTAATGCCTTTTCAAGGCACCCATGCCCTTATCTAGAAGGAAGTCACCCAGTCTTCTTCCGCAGTCTGATTTGACATTCCAGTTGGCATGAAGGAGCAGTGGCCTTGGGTAAGGGCCAAAGGCAATTCCAGCTGTGAGAGTGGACCTCAGCTTCAGCCCCTTTACCACCCCTGTCCAGCCAGGACCATCTTCTTCCCCAAGTCACCCCCCTCAGCACAGGATCTCTGGTCTTCCCCAAGGTCATAGCCAAGGTCACCTACTGGTGGATTTGGACCTCTCGCCCTGCCTGACGCCAGCATAAGTCACCTTAAGGAATCATCATCTGGGGATTACAGTGCAAAACTGGGAGGAAAGAACCAAGTTAAAAGGACTGGTGTTCTCATCCTGAACCTCAGGATCTGTGGCCTCAAGCAACCTCAGAAGGTAGTTGTCACCTCTGTAAAGGTGGGCCTGCACAGGTCTGCTCAGCAGGGTCACCAGTGAGCACGTACCATAATGACTCCATGTGTCTCAGCTGGTCCCCGGCCCAGGGAGCCTCTTGATAGATGTCAGCCACCTCATTTTCACAGCATTTGTTGTAGTCATTTGCAGTTGCTTGTTTTCCAGCATTATCTCACACGTCACCCACCTAACTTTCCAAGCCCCCAGTGCCAAGCACTGCTCCTGGCACAGTTCAAAGGTCCAGTGTCTGTTGCACGGCTGTCCTTATAGACTGGCGTACCCACCACCTTCAGGTCTGCAAGTTGGCACTTGCATGGGGCAGTTTCCAGGGCAGCCTACCTGACTGCCCACCTGACCTGGATCCTGCTTGAAAACTGGAATATCACATAACCTTTCCTTGGCCCAGGGTCTGGCTTTGCCCTGAACCCCTTGCTGGTCCCTGGCCCCCGGTGGTAAGCCTCACAGGGCCTCACCCCAGGCTCAACTTCTCATTCACCAGAAAGACACATGAAATGATGGCTGGTGGGGAGTCATCTATCTGGCCCTGAAAGGATACCATCTCTGGACAAGCTGCAGACCTATAGCTAATCACAGGACATGGTCAGGGAGGGGATGGAGAGGACAGACAGATGAAGTGTGAGTGTGCCTGGCAGAGTCCTGCCACAGCAGAAGCGTGGGGAGTGAAGTTCTGACACTGTCCTGATGACTTACCTTCTTTTGCTTCTCTTTTCTCATCTGGACAACTGGTACTGTAGTACCCAACTTGTAAAGCCATTGAAAGGGTTTTCTTAGAGAATAGATATAAAGCACCTAGCACAGGGCCTAGCACAAACTAGGCCCTAGGGAAACAGCAGGTCCCTTACTCCCTTTGTAAAACTTTCATGTGATGAGGTGTGGTGGATACAGACAAGCCTCAGAGTACCCTTCAGGCATGAGGGACTTGCACCCAGGCTGCTGGGAGAGGTGCCGGCAATCAGCCCTCCCATGTCCATATGAGGAGTGCCTCCTTCAAGGTCATGCCCCAGCTGAGGCAGCAGGCACCCAGTGACTGACTGGCACAGGTATGAAGGTCTGGCTGCCCCAACCCAGGTGAGGCCAACTCTGAAATGTGGTCCAGCTGTGACCTCCCCATGGGTGATGGAGGCCTCACTGCAAGACAGCATGGAGCCTGACTTCTTCATCAGCCCTCTCCAGCTTCCTGTACTCCCCTGCCCCTTTGACTTCAAGAGTAGTCTACAAAGCATCCTGCATACTCATCACTGCCTCAGAGTCTGCTTCCTGGGGAGCCCATGCCCCCAAAGTCCAAAATCTAAATTATAGAAGAAAAAATTAGGTAGCCTTTGTTGCATTACAAATAGACCTTTACTCTCTCAAAGAACTACTCATCATAGGCTTTCCTCAAATGGTCGGTCCCACTGGTGCATTTAAACTAGGACCTAATTGACTGGCCTTGCACTTGAGCTCATGATACCATTTGAAGCGAGCTGTATCTAGATCAATCTGCAGAAACAAAGACACTGGACTGAAGGCCGAGGATGCTCTGGACAGCTGGTTAGCTGCCTTTAACTCAGTGGGGTTCTGGAGACCCAGGGCTCTCTTATAGAGATCTATGGATCATTCGCCTGCTGTGTCCAGGCCTTGGCTGCTGCTAGAGTGCCTGGGACATGGAGCTGAAAAGACAGATCACAGTGCTTCAAGAGCTCTTGGCCCAGTGGAAGGACAGAGCAGAGCTGAGCACCACTGCTAGGGCAAGCCCAGGGCAGCAGGATGTGAAGATTGTGAAGCCAGAGGGCAGCGTGATGACAGTAGGGCTCAGACACTTCCTAGGCCCCTAGGGAGAGAAAGCAGTCCTGAGCGAGGGTTGTACCCTCCCTGTGCGAGCACAACGCAATGTGCTTTTTCCCGTGTCGTTGCACTGAAACTAGGCAAGCGCCCTTGGGAGGGAAGGTGGTTATCTTCACTCTATGGACCCAGAAGCCAAGGCCCAGAGAAGCGGTCAGGGGTGGATCTGCCTGAGTCTCTGCATGTACCAGATGGCCAGGTAGGAACTGAAATGTCTGGTGGTAAGCTGCATATTTGCTCCTGAGGGCTGGGCTTCTGACACAGGTGAGGTCCTGTAGGTGGAGGGGGAAGGCAAAAGTCCCGTTCTGCTCCCACCAACGTGAAGTTTCCCCTTTCTTTGAGGCTTTCAACCAGAGGACAATGGGGAACCACACTGGCCTTTGCCTGGTGTGATGACCAGGGTGTGCGGCGAAAAGGGGCTGGGTACTGTAGGGGAGAGTGCTGCACCCCCTGCTCAAGTCTGCACTGGACGTGGACCTGAACCTGGGAGGAAACTGGGGGAAAGGCAGATCATACAGAGGGGGTTCTCCGGCCCCACAGGAACTGCCCACTTGGTATCACTCCAGGGGTGGTGGGTCATTTTTTTGCAGAATGACGTTTCCTTTACTTTCTTTTTAGAACCAATTTATTGTGAAATGTAATGTGCATAGGAATAAGGTCATAAAACAGAAATGCATCTCAATGATGTATCACAAAACAAACACTCATTGAGTTACCCCTGGGGCAGGAAATGGAACATTTCTGCACTCCATCCCCCAGAACCACCCTCCACCTTGAATCCTCCCCTAGTGCCCCTCCCTTCCCTTCCAAGTCAGCCACGAGCCTGACCTTCACAGCAAACACTTCCTTGCCTTTTTGGGCAACTCCGACCACAGAGTGTCCCTCAATACTACTCGCTGTGCCTGCTCGATCCAGTTATGAAAGCCAGCCTCTCGCCTTCTCCCTGGCGTCTTTCACTCCCTGTGTGTCAGAGACACACCCATTGGTGCAGTCATGTGGGTGTCACCTTACTGACCTTCGCATCTAGAGCTAGGCTCGAGCCTTGCCCAGGGGGACCACTGGCTGGCTTCCGGTCCCAGCCCCACCATGTTCCCCTTGCAGGGCCACAGGCAGGTTCCTGCCTCTCCACACCTGTCTATGAACACCATGAACACACTCAAGGTCTCCCGGGTAGTGGCCTGGCATGGCGACCTGCCACCCGACTGAAGATTTCCAGAACTGAGTTTGAACCCAGGCTCCACCACTCTCTAACGGTGTAGTTTGAAT